>JAOANR010000259.1:0-88404 GCA_030278955.1 Hygrophila difformis | reverse complement strand
AATTACCCGAAATAATTGTAATTCACTAAAGAGACTTTTATTAAATATTTAATCACTTGCTTAAAGAATTAGTATATTGGGGATGTTTGGATGTTGGTAGATTGGGGAGCAAATAGCGGATTGAAAGAGCATATTGTCTCACAGTTCTCTCTCCGAATCTGCTATCTGCTAGCGGATCTGCTGACTCCCAAACATCCCCATTGATTTTTCTACAAAACAACACTTGAAAAACTATATATGTAAATTTGTCTATTCCAAAAGAAATATGAATTTCAATATCATGGGTAATAGAATTATATAGTTTATGGAATATTTTTTTTAAATCTATTGTTTAAATTATATATATAAGTTTTTATATATATACACATTGGTCTTGAAAATTATTATGAGGATAGTATGTGAATATTTTAAGTACTTTGATATTCATTATGGAATAAATTTTTATAAAAATAAAAGTATGAGTTTTTTATGTGAATCTATGAGAATTAACTTTTATATATAAGAAAATATATTCATAGATTATAATTTTTATAGATTATATATAAGAAAATATATTCATAGATTATATATAAGAAAATATATTCATAGATTATTTGATGATGACATGAAGACTTTGTGGTTTGAGTATTGTTATGAATAAAATAAAACCATGCAAGTATATTATTATTATCTTTTTGAAAGCACATTAATATAAATACAATACTTGAAATAAATAAATAAATATTATATTATCATATCCAACTCATTAAGTATAAATGCATGCCACTAAATAATGGCAAGAATAATGATTTTTGTAGACAAGCTAATACTTCAATCATTTTCATGATACACTACTTACACAAATATAAGGTTAAAAGCAATTGCAAGAAATTTTCTTCCTAAACAAATAGATGAAAAATCCACATGATTAACAAGTGTCTTGGATGAATGGTGATAATGGCCAGAAATGACCATTATTTTCAATCCATTTCCGTGTCTAAAACGGGCATTTGATCGCATTCCGGTCTTATATTAAATAAGAAAGCAGTTGAATTGGACTGATTTATGCATAATTGTAAAAATAATAAGCTGGTATGAAAAATGCATAAATATGTAATTTTATTACACATTTATGTTAGAAAAAATCCAAAAACATGAGAAAAAGAAAAGAAAAGAAAAAATGAATGAAAAAGATGGGCAAAAGAATAAAACAAGCCCACAAAATACAAAAAGATGGGAAAAGAAAGAAAAGTCCACAAATTGCAGTTATGGCCCATCTGGCCCAACTTGGCGGTATCCAGGAATACCCTGTCGCTAGACACTCCTGTCGCGGAGCATGGCCTAGCGACAGGGGGAAGTTTAGTGACACAACAGCAAAACTAAAGAGGAAGCCAGTCCAGAAAGACTGTGTCACTAGGCCCTTGTCGCGGAGCATGGCCTAGCGACACGGATGATTAGCGCCACCAGCATCAAAGTTGAAGAAGAATCGTGTCCCCAGATCCCTGTCGCTAGACACCCGGTCGCGATACATGGCCTAGCGACAGGGGTGTGGCTAGCGACACAAAAATTGAGGACCAGACCCAGTCGTGAAGCTTTGCAGCATAATGCCTCAGTTCGCGCCACATCGCGTGATCCGCGACATGGCTGAGATGTGTGTGATGACTTGCGACACGGGCCTCAGCTCAAGGCCCATGGGCCTAGGGTTCCACCTCTATAAATATGTGGTGATCCCTATGTGCTCAACAGTGAGAGAATCATTCTTGAAGACAGATTGAAGAGCTCAGTTTTTAGGTAGTTCTTAGCTTAGTTTAATTTTTTGTATTATTTAAATTCCTGCCCTAGTTTAGCTTAGTTAGTTGTTTATTTCTTGTGTTTTCCCTTTTCATCAGTTTAGTTAGCCACTTTCCACCATGTTTTCTCGTTCTAAACCCTTGTTTTAGGGTTTGAAATACCCCAAATCATGGGTATTATCAAACCCATTTTATAAAATGGGAAGTTAATTTGGAAATGTGTCCCAAAAACATGAAATGGGTGTTATTAACCCATGGATTACTGCTTTCATTCTTCTTTTGGGGTCATTTGACCCCCATTTCTTATTAATATGCTTACTGCTTTCTTCTACTGTGGATGTGATGCATGCTTTTGTGTGGTTGGACCCTAGATTAGGATTTGCTTTATTTTAAATACTGTTTTAGGTAGATTTATTTTTTTTCAAGCATGTTCTTGCATTTTTCAAATTCTGTTTGGTTATTTTAGCTTAGAATAGCTTTTTAATCTGAAATAGGGTGAGATCACGCTGTTTGCATGCCACTGTTCACTTTTGCTTTTACTGACTCGTGGCCTGAACCATCCATGTCGCTAACCTCTTCCTGTCGCGAGACCACGTCTAGCGACAGGAAGGCTGTTCCGCGACATGGGTGTCCAGGGACATTTGTCTTAATACTCTTGAAATCCTTAGTCGCGAGGCATTCCTGTCGCGGACCCACGGTCCGCGACACAACACCTACTTAGCGACTGAGGGCCAAACTCTTGCATAATTTTTCTGCATGGCCTCTGTCGCGGAGCACTCCTGTCGCGGACCCACGGTTCGCGACACATTTGTATTCCGAGACAGAAAATTATGCCTTGTCAATATTTTGAAAACCCAGTCGCTAGACATCCTGTCGCGGAGCCACGCCTCGCGACACAATTTCCATGACTAGCGACTGGGAGCCAAATACTTTGAAATTTTCATAAAACCCTGTGTCGCTAGACTCCTGTCGCGAGGCCACGCCTCGCAACACACTTTTGCCTAGCGACACAAGGTAAAACTCTGCCAAATTTCTAAAACATGTCGAGGTACCCATGTCGCGGGTCTAGGCTCATGACACAATTTATGGTTTCTTTACAGAATCCCCTCTTCTATTTAATTCCAACAGTTCTGATCTCTTACTCTCTATTATATTGCAAACACTCACATTTTAATCCCACGGATTAAGATGTAATATCCCAGAATTGCAATATAAGGCGTTATGCTGCCGAAATTTTGATTCTCCATTTCCATCACTTAATTAATTGAACCCTCTAGTCATTAATGATTAATGATTGTAATTAGCAATGATTAAATCACTAATTGTTATAATTAAAGGATCTTTGTTCAATTGTCATTAAAACATTTTTCTATAAACAAAACCATGATGCCCTAAACAGATAATCCGGACTGTAATTAACTATGGTAGGAGGGATTATTTAGGTCATCAACCATGGATTAGTTCCATAACCTTGCATGAGAAACCAATGTCTCTCATACAAGGCCTTGTTTTTATTTCATTTTCATTTTGTCTTTTCTGTATTGTGTGTAACAATTAGTAAAGAGTACATCAGACTAATGTTGGCGGGTATTCCCTCACGAATAAACTAGCTCGTATTCTGGGTATTAGTTACTAAGTGTTATTTTGCATGGTCTGGATAGCAGTCAGTGGAAGCCTTGGCGGTTCGTCCATCCGGGATTATAAAAGCTGCTCAGCTGACTCCTATCCGGATACAGTTTTCTTTTCCTTATCTTAATTTCCAAACCCAAATTCTAATCTGTAGTGTGAATCAGTCAACATCTGTCAATGCTGACTAATGATCATTACAGAAAAGAAGCATGTAGGTTTTTATCTGAATGCACGGACAGTGGAGGCCCAACTGGCATTGACACTGCCATTATAGGGTCTAAGCTGTCTAAATTCGCTCCATCCGAGTAATTGGGAAATTGGACAGTAGATGTTTGCAGTCCACCCGATTATTCTGCCATTACTTTGGTCCCCTGACCATTTCATATTTGTGTTTCATCTTCTGTCCAGACCCGCCAGTATATTTTGGGTCAATTTGTTTTACACTTCCATATATCCTTAAGCGTGATAATATTATGTACTATTGTGGTCTATAATATTTTGGGATCCTTCCCTTGGACAATAGAAGTCTAGACTTTAAACAGATATTGTATATTAAATTTCCAACAAAAACTCCTTTATAAAATCCGGATCTCAGTAAGGGATAAATTCTTCAGTTATGACTAGTTCACATTCTGTCAAGGGTTGATTTTGGGAAATTAGAAGTAGAGTCAGCGACTAGGTCTCATCTAGACTGAAAGGATCTGTGTTTTAATTTAGAGTCTAGTACCTGTTTAGGGAATGGTTTTCAAACTTATTATTTTCCAAAACTGCTATGTGTTGGGAACCATAGATTAAATATTACACCGAGATGGGGTCCACTTGGATTCAAATACAGTGTAGTAAATAATCTTAGAGAAACAACACCCAGGCCTTGGTCATTTTCTAAGATAGGGTTGAGTATTCTTTCAACTGCTATCCTCTTCTGCCAAAGCTTGTTTTTGAGTCCTGAGTGAGTGCATCCGGAATGAACTAATTTATTAGTTTATTTCATTAGTTTGTATCTCACAACCACCCGGAAGGAAGTGAACACACGAGCGGTTCACCGAGAGCCGGGAATTCTTGATCCACACCCGGTCATTCTGACTGGGGGGCTTTCTTTTACTACCAGGGTCAGACCTTCAAAACCTCCGAGTGATAGGATTTTAAACGCTCTCTTTATCGCTTTCTTTTAAACGCTTTCAATAGAGGTCACTCGGTTGTATTGAGAGTTGTGTAACTGCTACTAGGATTGATAGTTAAGGGATAGTTCAGGCTCGATTAGAATCTTTGGGTGTGACATGGGAGAACGATAGTAGTACTTGGCACGTCAATAAATGATTTGTCAGGTGTTACGTATCCACCACAGATGAAGTAACATACCCAGGCCAGGGCAGTTATAAATCTGTGGTATCTTAGAATCTGTGGTCTTAAGAACATGTAAACTCATACTGTAAGTACCTGTCTGTTAAAGGGAACGCAGTACTGAGAGCATGAGAACTAGCTATCTGACAGGATTATCCCAAGCAAAGATCTGTGTATTAAAATGGAAGTTTAATTATGCCTTATCCAAATCTTGTCCAAATTTTTATTCTTTTCTTCCTGTCCCTTCTGTCCACACTGTGAATCAGCTTCATAATTAGCATAGAGTAGATTTTCATTGCTTTCATAGGTGTAATTTGCCGCGTTCTTAGAATAACTTTACCCGCTTTCTAGAATAGAATTTATACGCTTTGTAGAATGGATTTAAGTGCTTTCGTAATTCAGTCAGTAGATGTTTAATCACTTTTCAAACCTATTGGAGCAATACGAGTGGAAAATCTAGTAAAACGACGTGGGCCCTGCTTCTTTCGCACATCCTCCAGTGAACGATCCGGTCTTACTATAAATTACTGCAATTTTTGACACCGTGCGCTTTCGGGGGCACAGTTTCTTAACACGAGTAATAAAAACGTGACAACCTATAATATATCCCTAATCCTAACTCCGCCATCATAAATTGGTTTCATTAAATAAAATTGAAAACCATGATTATGATTTTTCAGAAAATACTCATGTAGAGGGAACTTGTCAAAAGTTTCATGGCAAGGATCTTCAAGGCACGAAATTGTCAAAAGTTTCGTGCCAGGGAGGTCCATAGCGCCGTTTGAAATCTAAGTTTCCCACACGGGTAATAAAAGTGTAATATATCCTTAAACCCCTTTCCCACGAATCATAAATCTTTCATTTAATAAATTCAAACTTGGGATATTTTAGAAAAACTCGTGTTGACGAAATTGTCAAAAGTTTCATGGCGCCGTTGCCGGGGAGGATGCAGCGCCGTTTTATTAGAGAATTACATTCCTCATTGCTCCTAGTTAGCTTATACATATAAATATAAATATTTACCTTCAAAACCGATTCTAACCTGGGGACTGTACAGGTACCGTCATTATTAAGGCCGTTGTTCTATGCAAAGGAGGAAGCAGACGCCAGCCGAAATCCCGTACAACGCAGAGATAGAAAAGACAGCTCGACGTCTTAGGGCGGAGACTAAACGAAGACGGGAACGGGAAAGACAGGCACTACTTTCACCAAGCACCAGTAGCGACATATCCGATATGGCAAACCCTGACATTCCTTCAATCATCCCACCCAATCCACCACTTCACAACATCGAGGAAGACCCCGAAGATGCTGATAACGATGATTTGGATGATCCCCCTCCTCAGATCATACAAGGAGGCGGGAACCCACCAAACATTGAACAACAACACTTCGAGGCACCTCCTCCCAATCCAAACCCTCAAAACCCACCAAATAACCAAAATCACCAAAACAACCAAAACTTCCAAAATCAGCAAGATCAGCAGTACCAGAATCCCCACCAGAACCCCCCAAATCTTAATGAATTTAATGATCCTAGGAATTATTATATGCATCAGAACTATTACCCACAGCAATATCAAGGAGGGGTTGAGAACAATCAACAAGCAACAGCCGCTGATTACATGCAGCCAATCTTAGAGCCATATTTGAACATCCCTGGACAGGCTCCATTCTTGGCCAGGAATTTCGAATTGAAGCCGGCCTTATCAATCTTGTTCAGAGCAATCAGTTCGCTGGGGCAAGTCATGAAGATCCCCATGATCACTTGCAGACTTTCTTAGAATTGTGTGATACTATCAAGAACCAGAATGTGTCTGCTAACACCATTCGATTAAGACTGTTCCCTTTCTCTCTGACTAGCGGAGCACGAACATGGTACAAATCACTGCCCGTAAATCAGAAGTCCACATGGGAGGACGTGATCAGAAATTTCTTAGCAAAATACTTCCCGGAGTCCAAGGTGGATGAATGCCGCTCTAAAATTGTGGAATTCAAAATGAAGCCAGACGAGTCCCTGTATGACGCAAAGGAACGATTCTTCAACTTGCTCAGGAAATGCCCCCAACATGGTTTCCATGAGTGGGAAAAATTGAGAAAGTTCTACAGCGGTTTGACCCCATCATGGAAATACATGCTTGACGCTGCCGGCGGTCAACATCTGCTATACATACCAATGGACCAGGCTTGGGGCAAGATTGAAGCAATTTGTGTAAACAGATCTATTTTAACTGATGACGTTAATCCCCCTCCCCCACGTGGTTTGTGTGCTGTAGGTACAGCAGAAAAATCAGATATTGAAAAGCTTCAAGAGCAGGTGGCAGCATTGTCTGTTAATCAGGGAGCTGGGAGCTCTACTCAAGGACAGCAAACAGATGTGATTTGTGGACTGTGTCAAGGTGCTCATGCAACTGATACATGCGAACAGATTACAGCTGAAAGCTGTAACTTTGCAGGAGCCTTCCCAAATAGACACCCAAACCTGTCATAATCAAACAACAATGCCCTTAACTCCCACCTCTTGAACAAACCACAACAGCAGCAATTCAATCCTCAGCAAAATCAAGGATTCATTCAGAACAGGGGACAGAATTTTCAAAACCCAGGTTTCCAACCCCAGATCCAGCAGAGACCCCACCAAAATTTCCAACAGCCTACCCAGAACTTCAAAACTTCCAGCCTCAATTTGTTCCAAACCAAGGCCAATGGAACCAAAACCAAAATCAGAATCAAAATCAAAAGCCTCCTTCAAGGCTGGAAAATTTGATGACTGATTTTATCACTAGCCAGAAGGAGATCAACACTCAGCTGCAGGCCTCTATCAGAAATGTGGAGACCCGAGTTACACAGATGGCTAATGAAATGCAAAAAAGGGATAAAGGGACGTTGCCGAGCACTGCGGAAAAGAACCCGCAATGCAAAGCAATAACCTTGAAATCTGGGAAGGTACTGGCTGGACCAAGGGGAGCAGATACTGGAAACACTCATGAGGAAGATGATGATACTGTTGACAAAGCTGATGAGGAAGCAACGGATGAACAGAAGGAAGCCGAACAGCAGACTGACGCTGCAAAAGGAACGGCAGAAACAGAAAACGGTAATGGTGAAGGTACAACCTCTGACCATCTACCATCAAAACATGATAACAAAAACAAGTTCATGCCTAGGGTTCCTTACCCAGCTAGACTTAAAAATAAGCAACAAGATCTGAAGTTTGAAAAATTTCTGAAAAGACTGCGGGAAGTTGAGATTACCATTCCCTTGATTGAAATGATCTCTGAAATGTCAGTCTATGCTAAGTTCTTGAAAGAAATGATTTCAGGAAAAAGACAGGTTGAGCAGGACGAATTGGTGGTACTCAACAGCACTTGCAGTGCTATTATTCAAAAGAAGCTGCCAGAGAAGAAAGAAGACCCCGGATGCTATACATTGCCGATTCGGATTGGCCAGAACAACGCCAGAAAAGGACTGTGTGACCTCGGCTCCAGCATTAACGTTATGCCATTAACCATGGTTAAACGTCTTAAGCTTGGAGTGGTGGAACCTGTCAAAATGAGGCTCCAGCTTGAAGATAGGTCAATTACAAAGCCAATCGGAATCTTGAAAGATGTGATAATCAAAGCTGGCAGTGTAACACCCCGGTTTTTGGTCACCCAGGTCGGGATGTCACCGCCACACCTCCCTAGCAAGACACGGTTTCTCCGAGCTTACTAAAGAGATGCAAGGCTATGGTTTTTCAGAATTTAAAATATTCAAACAGCACATTCATATATAATTTAAAAAATAATACATCAAAGTTGCAGCGGAAAATAATATTTACATATAAGTATCGCAGCGGAATTTAAATATATGGCCAACATGGCCTAATCACGGGTTAAACAGACCCGTTCATGCAAGATCTAGTCTAATACAAAAATTCAAAATAATATATCATCCCAAGCTTCCCGTGTATGCATATGACGATGCATAATTCTCAACTCTGAAAGAACAAGAAAAAAGAAAATATGGTTTTGGTCAGCACTACGTGCTGAGTAAGTTAACACATACATAACTATGGGGTTTCAAAGCCATTATTTAATATTTAAAGAAAACATGTGCACAACACCACATAATTCAATTTATTTCGCTAACGATAATTCAAACGACAGAGACTTCATAAGATCATAAATATAATTTGCAAAGCAATATAATTGTAGGACCTAATTTTAAAGCATAATCCAAAAGGAACCATTTTCGAGTCTCCTAGTTTCATATCTCATGTCTCATGTTTCAAGTTTATATTTCAATCGCCATTCGGCAAGTTTTATTTATCAATTGCCTTCCGGCAAGCGTTATATCTCAATTGCCTTTCGGCAAGCATTATATTTCAATTGCCTTTCGGCAAGCACTATATTTCAATTGCCTTTCGGCAAGCAGGATATTTCAATTGCCTTTCGGCAAGCAGTATATTTCAATTGTCTTTCGGCAAGCAGCATATTTCAATTGTCTTTCGGCAAGCAGTATATTTCAATTGCCTTTCGGCAAGCAGTATATTTCAATTGCCTTTCGGCAAGCAGTATATTTTGTGTGTATTTTATTTCAAAGGAATTCCCAAGCATCTAAACCTTAAAGGCTAATTTCATGTTTCAACAAGATTTCAAGATTTGACTTCCGGTAAACCACTGTTTACTCTAAAATTCGTCTAAATTAAGATTTAATTCCAAAAATTCCAAAATTTCACTACTAACTCAGAAACGTCGAGATGAACAACTTTCGTGTTTTAACTTTTCATTCCGAGATACCCAAACATATCAAAAACGTCAATTTTCGCAGAAACCCAAATCTGTCCGAATTTTACATACCACAGTTTAAAGATATCGAGTTCTACCATAGCAAATCAACTCTAAATTTAATGAAATTTTAAAGAGACCATCTTAAGATGTTTATCTACAACTTTCATATTCGGCAAAAGATCTAAAACGGCCTAGAACCCTAGTCAAAAACATCGTCAAGTTCTGACCTAAGTTCTGTCAAGAATTTCAAGATCCACATCCTAGCAGTTCGGTTTCGGATGGATTTCATATATCAAATCATCACGAAAAATTCTGAAATTTTACGGAGGTATTCTTAACATATAGATCTACAACTCTTATGTTCAACGCCAAGCCTAGATCGGTCTAGATCTAAGGTAGAAATCACCAACAAGTTCGAACTAAAGTTCTGTCACCGTTTCAAGATCTAAGCCAAAGGCAGGTCTGTTCATGGTTGTTATCGGATATCAAAACACGATGAAAAATTATGAAAATTTTACAGTAGATAGATCTACGTCTTAGGAACATTTTTCGTGTTTTAAGTTTTCCGTTTGAAGTCGTTTTAAGGTTCGGAAAAATTAGACAACACTGTTGCGCCGGTAAAAATTCTACGTTGACAGATTTGATGTTCTTGATTCGAATCTTTAAATCTAACGTATTTTAATTTCGCCCAAAACCATGTAAGAGTTAACTTACAGATCTATGGATGTCTCGGCTCGATGATTCGGAGGCGTGGCTTCCACGTTCTTCGTTCTCCCTCCGAGATCCTTCGTTTTTCCTCAACACGTCCGGATCGGGGTTTAGAATAGAAAAGAGGTTTAATTAGGATTCATTTTCGAATCTTGAATGGAAAGGAATGAACAAGATCTTACCACGAAAGCAAGGGTCTCCAAATTTTCGTCCAACTCAGTCTTCGAATGCCTTCGTGCCTCCGACGACTCCGGGATTAGGGTTTCGACGTGTAGAGGGATTTCGTAGGGTTTCCAAAGTGCTTGGGATCAAACTAACGGGTTATTTATAGATGGACAAGCCCTAGGGGACATCCAAAGTCTGCCCTAGGGTGTCTTGAGCCGAAAGAAAAGTAACCGAAGTCGGAAAATCCGGATTCGGGCGAGAAAATCGCGCAACGCCGCGACTGTCGCATCTGGCGTGGGGTTGGCGCTGGGTTTGTGCAAACCCCGCACGGACACCGCGCGGACCTAGACTGGGCCGCGGTCTGGGCCGGTTCGTGCAATCCCTTTGGGCCTTCCTCTTCCTTCTTCCTTTTGGGCCTTTGTCTTCTCTTTGGGCCTTTCTCCTTCTATTTTTTTTGGGCTATCTCTTGAACTTTAAATCCTATTTCAAATTTATTTGGGATCTCAAATTAATTTCGGGTTCGAAATATTAAGCCCATCTATATTTGGTTCCCGTGCAATAATTTATTTAATTAAATTATTTTCGACTTCACGGGTTCTTGGATATTTAATTCCTTCTTGAATTAAATTCCTTTTCTCATTTCTTCTTTTAATTATTTATTTATTTATTATATTTATTTATTGTTTATTTATTTATTTATTTATTTTATGTTGCAAAATTCTCCGGTATTACAGGCAGTACCCCATTTCTAGTGGATTTCATCATTCTGGACATCGAGGAGGACTCTGACATGCCTCTCATCTTAGGCAGGCCATTTTTGGCCACGGGCGGGGCACTAATAGATGCTAAATCCGGAAGGGTGACACTCCGTGTTGATGGAGATGAAGTCGTCTTCGACATGGAGCAACTGCAGAAATTCCCGAACGACAGTTCTTGTTTTTCATTTGATGATGTAATAGTTAGGAAAGAGCCAGACTCTGCAAACAATGATGAAATGATGCTGTATGAATCTTCAAAGCAGGTACTGATGCCTGCCGGTGCTGAGCCAAAGGAACAGTGCAGCGCCGTCCAATTTGAGGATCCCGAGTCCGGGGACCTTGAAGCATATGACGGTGCTGACTTCACTGCACAGGAGAATGATGGCACCGAAGAGGAAGAAGAGGGCCATGTACTGACGCAGGGTCCCGAAGGTAAATCTGATCTCTCATTACCCATTTCTCGCAAATTACTCCCTTCCGTTGAATGTCCACCAGAGCTTGAACTTAAAACATTACCCGATCATCTCAAGTACACGGTTCTCGCAGAACATAAAAAATTACCTGTGATTATTTCGGCTAAGCTCTCCCAAGAGCAAGAAAATGCTCTGGTGGTCGTTCTTAAGAAACATGTACATGCAATAGGTTGGACCATTTCTGATATAAAAGGAATAAGCCCTTCTATTTGCATGCACAGGATTTTAATGGAAGAAGAGTATAAACCCTCCCGTCAACCTCAGAGGCGTTTGAACCCCCTCATGCAAGAAGTGGTAAGAAAGGAGGTTATCAAGCTCTTAGATGCTGGTATAATCTATCCTACATCTGACAGCAAATGGGTTAGCCCAGTGCAGGTCGTGCCAAAACGAGGAGGTATGTGCATAACCAAGAATGAGCAAGGAGAAGAGGTTGCAACCAGGCCAGTGACCGGATGGAGAGTTTGTATCGACTACCGGAAGCTGAACGAGGCCACCCGCAAGGACCATTTTCCATTGCCATTTATTGATCAAATGCTTGAGAGGTTGGCAGGGAGAGAGTTTTATTGCTTTTTGGATGGTTATTCTGGGTATAATCAGATTGTTATTTCAAGCGAAGACCATGAAAAAACAACTTTTACTTGCCCTTATGGCACTTTTGCCTACAGGCGCATGCCTTTCGGTCTTTGCAATGCACCAGCTACTTTTCAAAGATGCATGATGTCTATATTCTCTGAATTTATCGAAAAATGCATTGAGGTTTTCATGGATGTCTTCTCTGTATATGGAGATACATTTGAAGATTGTTTGACCAATCTTGCTAAGATTTTAAAGAGATGTGAGGACACTAATCTCGTTTTGAATTGGGAAAAGTGCAATTTTATGGTCACTGAGGGCATAGTGTTAGGTCATCGCATTTCTCGTGCTGGTATCGAGGTTGATCCAGCCAAAGTTTCTATCATTTCCAATCTCCCTCTTCCTAACTCTATCAAATCAGTTAGGAGCTTCTTAGGGCATGCCGGTTTTTACCGGAGATTCATTAAGGATTTCTCTAAAATTGCCAAGCCGCTCACTAATCTGCTTTGTAAAGAAAATTCTTTCTTAATAAATGAAGCGTGTGTCCAAGCCTTTGACACGCTCAAGAAGATGTTGGTTTCTGCACCGATAGTGCAACCACCCGATTGGTCAATACCTTTTGAGGTAATGTGCGATGCTAGTGATCTCGCCGTAGATGCAGTACTCGGGCAACATAAGGATGGGAGACATTGCGTAATTCACTATGCAAGTCATGCCCTGAATGAGGCCCAAGTCAACTACACCACAACGGAGAAAGAGATGTATGCTGTAGTCTTCGCGTTTGACAAATTCAGACAGTATCTGATAGGTACGAAGACTATAGTGTACACGAATCATTCTGCATTGAGATACTTGTTTAGCAAACTAGATGCCAAACCTCGATTAATCAGGTGGGTACTTCTGTTGCAAGAATTCGACATCATAATAAAAGATATGCGAGGTCGAGATAATGGTGCTGCTGACCACTTATCTCGATTAGAAAATGATAAAAAGGAAAAAGCCGTTAATGAAGAGTTCCCGGACGAACAGTTGTTCGCATTGCATTTGCATAATCAAGCATGTCCATGGTTTTCCGACATCGCTAACTTCTTGGCGTGCGGAATAACCCCATAGTTTTCGAACTATCATCAGAAGAATAAGTTCAACCGAGATGTATTAAACTACTTCTGGGAACAACCTTATCTCTTCAAACACTGCGCCGATTCAATAATCAGGCGATGTGTGACCGAGCATGAAGCCTATCAAATTGTCAGAAAATGCCATGAATCAGAATATGGAGGTCACCATGGTCCCGCTCGAACGGCCCACAAGGTCCTCGAATGTGGATTTTATTGGCCTCACATCTATGAGGATTGCAGGACATTTGTGAAAGGTTGCGACAAATGCCAAAGATTAGGAAACATCTCCAAGAGGGATGAGATGCCTCAAAAGGGAATCCTCACACTTGAGATTTTCGATGTATGGGGCATTGACTTCATGGAACCGTTCCCACCATCTGGTGGAAACTACTATATCTTGGTAGCTGTCGATTACGTGTCCAAGTGGGTCGAGGCTGTCGCATTACCGACCAACGATGGTAGCCAAGTCATCAAGTTCCTCAAGAACAACATTTTCAGCAGATTTGGCATACCTAGGGTGGTGATATCTGATGGAGGAACACACTTTATTAATAAAGCTTTCGAAACTTTAATGAGTAAAAATGGGATCCTCCATAAGATAGGCACGCCTTATCATCCCCAGACTAGTGGTCAAGTCGAAGTATCCAATCGCGAAATCAAACACATACTCGAAGCCACTGTCGGGATAACCCGTAAGGATTGGGCACGTAAGCTCAACGATGCTCTATGGGCATACCGCACAGCTATTAAGACTCCCATTGGAATGTCTCCATATAGGCTTGTCTTCGGAAAGGCCTATCATTTGCCTGTAGAGTTAGAGAATAAAGCTTACTGGGCCGTTAAGACGCTCAACTTCGATCCGAAAGTTGCTCAGAGCAAACGTAAGTTGGACCTCAATGAAATTGAGGAAATACGAGCGCTAGCTTATGAAAGCTCTCGAATTTATAAGGAGCGGACCTTGAAGTTGCACGATCGCCGGATTAAGCCTAAACATTTTTATGTTGGTCAAAATGTATTATTGTTCAATTCTAGGTTGAAGCTGTTCCCTGGAAAGCTTAAATCCAGATGGGAAGGACCACATGAAGTGTTAGAAGTGTTTGAAAATGGAGCCGTCAGGATCCGAACTGACAAGGGCAACATAGTGGTGAATGGACAACGATTGAAGGAGTACATCGGACAGTTCGATCCGGAGAAAGAAAGCCAAGCAGTGGCAGACCCGGCTTACACCTAATAAGAAACAGCATTAAAAACACAAAAATTTCATTTCATATATATAGTATATTATTTCATGACAAGAAAGTATCCGAAAATCAATTAAACATTTAGAGTACTAAGACTCTAAATGTGAAGATGTTGATATTTGGAGAAAATCTAAAGCGTTTTATTTATCTATCTTGCAGAAAGTTCGGAACCACCAAAAAGAAGGAGTAGAAAAGTAACACGGAAAACCAGGTTCTTGGTTGGATTAATTCCATGAATTTAAGAAAATATTTCCGGAATTTAAAGCAATTTAAATACGGAATAATTTTTGCAAACAAATGGAATTAATCCAACCTAAATTTATGCAAGTGGACCTTTCTTTAAATTTCAGCCCAGCATTTTGAATTTATTTGGACTGAAGTTATTCAGACCCAAATCAAATAAAATGAACTCAAGCCCAACATCACACTCGGGCCCAGTTCAGGAAAATTTGAAAATTCAAAATTTTTGTGTCGCTAAACCCCTTCTGTGTCGCGAGACCACGTCTAGCGCCAGAAGAAGGATAGCGACACAACTCTCTAATACAGAGAAACCCCTGTCGCGGAACCCCTGTCGTGGGGCATGGCCTCGCGACCGGTCTTCTATTCCGCGACACGTTTCCCCGTTGACTTTATTCCTTTACTGAACTCGGTCGCTATACCCCTGTCGCGAGGCATGGCCTCGCGACCGGACTCCACTCCCGCAACATGTCTAATGTCGCTAGGCCATGGTCGCGTAACCCAGTTCCGCGACACGGTCTGGGGTTCCGCGACCAGCTTTTTCAGTATTTATAACCCCCCATCACCCGTTTTCTCCCTGCACTCGCTTCTCTTGCTTTCATTCAACTCTTCAACTGCTCTCTTTCACTCACAACTCTCCCGAACGAACACCACTGTGTTCTTCGCATCAACCCATCCGTTTTCAAAGGGAACACCATGGACAGGTTTTTGAGAATCCTTCCAAACCTGGGACCTTTACCCAGACCTGAACCACGGAGGGCAGGGTAAAAACCCAGTTCTTCCATCCCTGTTCATGGCCTTTGTCGAACTCTTGTATTTCCTTTTCTTATTTTTGGGTTGAGTGTGGTTTCTATGCACTTTTGTTTTCAGTTTTTGAGGTTTTGAGTGCTCTCGGTTTTGAGCATTGTTTTGAGATCTTTTTGGAATCTTTAAAGAACCTGTTTTAAAACTGTCAAGAGTTAAAATTTTGGAAGTTTAAAACTGGAAAGGATGAACTGATGAACATTAGGGTGTTATTTTGAACACCATGATGTTATCAGTTTAACTAATATTGAGATTTGGTTTGAGGCATTCAAGTGGAAGATCTTTTTGGCATGTTTGTTTCCACATGTTACAATCTTGCGGGAATAAATGTTGTTTGTTTATAGAAACATAGTACAAACACCCAATAGGAGACTTCCACTTTTTAATAAAAGTGACCTTTTGGAAAAAGACAAAAATAGTTGATAGATTTAATAATTGGCTTGTGTTTTTTTTGTTCCCAATGGAACTGTAGTGTGAGTAAATAGCAGCGTTTTTGTCACCCAACTGCTATCCTTTTCAAAATCCAAAATGGGACCACTCAAATCCCACTTTCCTTAAATAAAACAAGTCAACCCTTTAAAAACTAAAAAATAGTGTTTGCAAATTTTTGGGGATGCTTTAACTGTCCAAAGACAGTCCAGGTAGTTCAGAGATAGCAAATCCATTCCGCCACACCTCCATTGCACACTCCAAGATTCGAGCATTTCGCCCCATCCATCCATCTTATTCCATTTCCAACAAGCACCTCGAAGTTGTTTAATAATATTGAAAAATCGAACTTTCGGGCCCGATGGCCCATTAAAAATAGATAGGGGCCCAATGACCCCTATCTCTTCATAAAAAGTATTTACCCATGCTTTAAATTAAAATTCAAGCCGGAAACTTAATAATCTCACATTTAGAGCAAAACTCTAAATGTGAGGATGTTGGTTTCTAAACTTGAATAATTTCTGAGGAAATTATAAAAATTGGATTCATTGCTTCTTATCTTTTCAGGGGCAACCGTCTTATCCCAGATCCTGCACCCGAAGGAACCCAGCTGCTGGACTTACCACTAGAGCTCCTAGGTGAAATCCTCTCCCGAATAGGAGAGGATGAAATCAGGGAAGTATTCACTGCACAGGAGACATGCAAAAAGCTCAGAGACGCAGGAAACCTCACCATCGTGTACAAGCGATGTGAGTTGGACACTTCTATGGTGAGGCAGTGGCAAGGGAGAATTCGGTGGCAGAAGGAGACATTCCTGCACACATGCGTGGAGGCGGGAAACTTTAATATTCAAATCGTTCCAGCACTCCTAGCATTCGCAGAAGGGGATGAGGAGCAAGCCTGTGAACTACTGCGGCCAGGCATTGAGGACAATCACAAGGCATCAATCTTCACACGTGGACTGATGCTGATGAGCAAGCTAGATGAAGGCCAGGTCAATCAGGGGATCATAATGATAGAGAGAATGGTGACTGACAGATCAGTCTTGAACTACACATCTACCAACACTCTCTCATGGATGGCAGACAATCCGGGCACTCTGATAATGACCAAAATTGACCATTATTTTCAATTTATTTCCGTGTCTAATACGGACATTTGATCGCATTCCGGTCTTATTTAAATAAGAAAGCAGTTGAATTTGACAGATATTTGCAAGTTTGTATAAATAATAAGCTGGTATTGAAAAATACAAAAATATTGTTATTTTTATTAAATTTTATATTAAAAATACCAACAACATGATAAAAATATTAAGAATCCCACATTTGATGATTATGGTCTAGTAATATTTATTCGGTGGAACACGGGTCCATTAAATGAATCACTAGCCAAATAATCAAGTGGAATAAATATACATATTTATACTATTTTATATTTTATTTTGATGTATATATTTTTAATTTTTATGTTGACCTCTATTTTTATCTTATTTCCATTTTCTGCTTTAGTTAAGAATTAATGGATCCACTAATCCAGTTTAATTAATTGCTTAATTGCAGGTGAATTAATTCAAATTGGTCCAAAGAGTTCTTAAGTCCAGTCCAATTAAATTTGGCCCAGATAAAAATTTAGTCCAATTGGCCCAATACTCACCCAAGCCCAAACCCAATTTAATCGAATTCTGTAGGCCCAAACAAACCCCAATCCCAACCCTAATTCAAACCTAAACCTAACCCTAATCCGGCGCCGCCATCGCCGCCGGCCGCCGCTCCGGCGAGGTTCCGGCAAGTCGCCACCGCCCTTCATCATCCAATTCCTCCTCTGTCTCATCCCCAGCAATCCCACAACCACCACCTCACACCACCAGCAGCCTCAGCCATCTCCACCCATCCTCATCCCTCCGACCATCCCCTCCGTTCCAAATCCGACCAACCACAGCCGCCTCTAGCCGCCGCCTGCATCCGACAGTGCCAACCACCACCGCAACCCCTGTCATCCCCCATTTCCTCCTCCACCTCCATCAACAACTCCGATCTCCCCCTCAACTCGCAGCCGCCTCCTCATCTCCTCCGATCTCACCACCACCACACATCCACCACTCCGGCGACCCACATCCAGCCACCACCAAGGCCCCCGCATCCAGCGCACCACCACAGACCCAACGCCGCCGCGTCGCCAGCCCCTGCCTCTCCGTTCACCACCCCATCCTCATCTCAGTCACCACCAACGGCCACATCCGACCATCTCCGCCTGCGCCCAACCAGCGCCACCAACTCCGGCCATCCCCTCCACCAAGCTCGTCGTCTCCGTCCGACAGCTTTAAACCCAGTTTATGGAAGAACGAAATTGAAGAAGAAGAAGAGAAATTGAAAACAGAGAAGAGGAAAACTGGAAATGGAGAAAAGAGGGAGAAGAAAGAAATGGAGGAAGAGAAAGAACGAAGAAGAAAGAAAGAATGGAGGAAGAAGCAGTAGAGAAAATTGGGAATGGAGATCGAGACAGACAAGAGAGAGAGAGAGAGAGGAAAGAAGAATGAACGAGAGAAAGGAAAGAGAAAAAGAAGGGAATTGAGAAAACCTGCTACGGCGCTATACTGAGCATTACGACGCTATACTGTGCCAAAAAAGAGCTACGACGCTATCCAAAAAGAGCTACGACGCTATACAATGCTGAAACCAAGCACTACGACGCTATACAAAAAGATCTACGACGCTAGCATAGCGCCGTAAAAGATGATAGCGTCGTAAGCCTCTTTTTGAATTTTCCCATGTGCTGAAACAGATGGAAGGACCATGGACCTGAGGTCCCGTAGGAACAATCAATTTTGGATTCTTCTTCGTGGACTCCGGCTCCCGTCCCCTCTCAAGCAGTAACAGGCCTATTGGGCCTAGGGTTTTCTACATCCCTCTATAAATAGCTGCTTCCAGTTCCTTGAACAGTAGCTCCCATTTTTGAACAGTGCCCAGGTGCTGTTGGGATGCTCACAAGAAAAAACCAAAATTCAAGTTAGTGTAGGCAGATTATCTTTTATGCAATGTAGTTTTTAATTAATAGTTTCAGTTTCAGATTCTTGGGGTGTAAATGTTTATTAGATGTAGCTAGCCTTGTTTTAAATTATTTTTCAGCTTTTCTTAGATTAGCTTTTTGGGTTTGAACATTCAAGTAATGGGTGTTTTTGAACCATGTTTTAAATTGTTGGAATAAATCAAGAAAATGCTTCACCAAAAAATTTGTTGTGGAGTTTTCCATGGCTATCCTTACTGTTTTGTTTTATTTTGGTCACTTGACCTATTTTTCTTATTATCTTAGTTAGATCTAGTGTTTTATTTTTGCTTTAATAAATGCACAAATGCTTGGTGTTTATCCCTTTTTAGATCTATTATTGTAGTTTAAAGTTTATTTTTGCTAGTGTTGGTGTTTATTATTTTCTTAGTTTTATTTTATTTTTATTTTTATTTTATTTTATTTTTAGTTTAGTTTAATAGATTTAAAATGTGGATGATATTATTGTGTTTGTGCATATTCAAAAAACTTGAAAATAGGGTTTTGCAATCGCATAGATTGCATTACCCGACCAACAATTTTAGGGTTTGCAATCGCAGAGATTGCATCACCCGAACAACAACATTCTGGGCTAGCTACGACGCTAACCGCCCTACGGCGCTATCCTTGGATAGCGTCGTAGGTGAGGTTTAGCGCCGTAGTTATCCAGACTTAAACAAAAATTTGCCTTACGGCGCTAGACCAACGACGCTATCCTCGGATAGCGTCGTAATTTTTGTGTAGCGTCGTAGGACCCCAAAATACTTCATTTCTCAAACCCACCTACGGCGCTATCCTTACGACGCTATCCTAGGATAGCGTCGTCATTTAATGGCTAGCGCCGTAGCATCCCTCCTTTTTTCCAAAAACTTCTTTCTTCCCCAAATTTCTCAAACCACCTACGACGCTATCCTAGTATAGCGCCGTAGTTTAGTGTATAGCGTCGTACACACCCCTTTAACCCCAAAAATTTCTCATCTCTTACACCAACCCATGACGACGCTATCCTCACGACGCTATCCTAGGACAGCGTCGTAAAATCTGTCTAGCGTCGTAATTGGCATTTTTGCCAAATTTTCCATTTCTCCATTTTCCTCACTTAATTAATTGAACCTTTATATTAATATTTTGAGGTTGAAATCCAATGATCTCAACCCATGATAAATTTGATATAAAGAACTTTGTTCAATTTTCCATTAAAAGACTTTTCTACAAAATAAAATAAAAATTCAACTCTAATGATCTAAGTATATAATCCGGACTGTGATTAATTAATTAATTATGGAATGAGTGATTATTTAGACCATAAAGAGTGATTATGGATTTATTTCCATACCCTTGCATGAGAAACCAATGTCTCTCATACAAGATGACCCAAAAATATTTTTCTTTTATTTATTTTGTCTTTACCCGTGTTTTGTGAAACAGCTAGTAAGAGATATAACAGACTAATGTTGGCGGGTATTCCCACACGGATAAACTAGCTCGTGGTCTGTATATTAATTACTAGATGTTATTTTGCATGGTCCGGATAGTGGTCGGTGGAAGCCTTGGCGGTTCGTCCATCCGGGATTATAATAGCTGCTCAGCTGACTCCTATCCGGATACAGTTTTCTTTATCTTAATTTCAAACCCAAATCTCAAACTGTGCCAACACTAGACGACATAGGTCAATGTTGTCTAGTAATTAAGACAGTTAAAGAACATGTAGGTTTTTCTCTGATTCACAGATAGTAAGGGTCTGAATGATAGCGACCACTATCATTTAAGATTATTCTGCTGTCTAAAATCATTCCACCCAAATGAGAGGGAAATTGGATAGCAGATGTTTGCAGTCCACCCAATCGTTTTGCCATCTTTTTAGCCAAAATAAATTCTTCTCATCTCCGGCAATTTCACCTCTGTGTTTCGCATTCTGTCTAAACTCACCTTATATTTTGGGTTATTTAATTTTATACTTACTTATAAATTTATGCATGATAATATTATGTAAATATTGTGGTCATATTATTTTGGGATCCTTCCCTTGGACACAGAAGTATCAATTTTAAACAGATGTCTTACACAATAAAAATTCATTTATAAAATCCGGATCTGAGTAAGGGATAAATTCCACAGCTATGACTAATTCATATCCGACTGAGGGTTGTTTTTGGGAAATTAGAAGCAGAGTCAGCGATTAGGTCTCACCTAGACCGAAAGGATCTGTATTTTAATTGAGAGTCTAGTACCTGTTTAGGGAATGATTTTCAAAAATCAATTATTTTCCGAAATTGCTGTGTGCTGGGAATCTAGGATTAAATATTACACCGAGATGGGATCCACTTGAATTCAAATACAGTGTAGTAGATAACCCTAGAGGAACAACACTCAGGCCTTGGTTATTTTCTAAGATAGGGTTGAGTTCCTTTCAACTGCTATCCTCTTCTGCCAAAGCCTATTTTTGAGTCCTGAGTGAGTGCATCCGGAATAAACTAATTTATTAGTTTATTTCATTAGTTTGTATCTCATAACCACCCGACGGGAAGTGAACACTGCGAGCGGTTCACCGAGAATAGGGAATTCTTGATCCACACTCGGTCATTCTGACTGGGGGCTTTCTTTTACTACCAGGGTCAGACTTTCAAAAACCTCCGAGTGATAGGTTTTTAAATGCTTTCTTTACCGCTTTCTTTTAACTGCTTTCTTTTAACTGCTTTCTTTAGAGGTCACTCGGTTGTATTGAGAGTTGCGTAACTGCTACTAGGACTGATAGTTAAGGGATAGTTCAGGGCTTGATTAGAATCTTTGGGTGTGACATGGGGGAATGATAGCAGTACTTGGCATCTCAATAAATGATTTGTCAGGTGTTGCTTGTCCACCACAGATAAATAACATACCTCTGCGCAGGGGCAGTTGTATATCTGTGGTATCTTGGATTTTGTTGTCTTAAGGCATGTAAATCCGTACTGTAAGTACCTGTCTGTTAAAGGGAACATGATATAGGAAGCATGAGAGTTAGCTAACTGATGGATTATCCCAAACTAAGATCTGTGTAACAAAATGGAAGTTTAACTGTGTTTCATCTGAATCTTGTCCAATCTTTATTATTTTCTTCCGGTCCCTTCTGTCTCTTTTTAAATCTGCTTTCTTAGAATAATCTTAATTGCTTTCTTAGAATAATTTTATTGCTTTCTTAGATTAAATTTAATTCGCTTTCTAGAATAATTTTATCTGCTTTATTTTAATTGCTTTCATAACTTAGTTTAAATTCTGTTGAGTAGTTGATAGTCAAAACACAAACTTGAATCGACTAACCGAGTGGAAAATCTTAGTAAACGACGTGGGCCCTGCTTCCATCGCACATCCTCCAGTGAACGATCCGGTACTTACTATAAATACTGCAATTTTTGACTCCGTGCGCTTTCGGGGGCACAGTTTCGTAACACGAGTAATAAAAACGTGACAACCTATAAATATATCCCTAATCCCAACTCCGCCCTCATAAATTGGTTTCATTAAATAAAATTGAAAACCGGGATTATTGTTTTTCAGAAAATGCTCATGTAGTGGGAACTTGTCAAAAGTTTCATGGCAAGGATCTTCAAGGCACGAAATTGTCAAAAGTTTCATGCCGGGGAGGTCCACAGCGCCGTTTGAAATCAAAGTTTCCCACATGAGTAATAAAAAGTGAACTATATCCTTAAACCCCTTTCCCATAAATCATAACTCTTTTCTTTCAATAAAATTCAATCCTGATATATTTTATAAAAATACTCGTGTTAGTGAAATTTGTCAAAAGTTTCACACTCCCTACTTATTTGCAGGCCAACCACCCCGGGTCTACTGCACAAGAATGCATGAACCCCTGAGAGACCATAATGGCTGGTGTCTGCGCTGTGATCTGACCAGCTTCGTCCACTAGAGCAGGTACATGTTCTGAGAGAGAAGAGTGGAGGAGGAATGAACCCTAGTATGCTTTAGTTCTTTTTAAGCTTTAGTGTAGGCATCATATAAGGAATTTATTCTTTTGTGTGCAGGTTCGTACTAACTGCATAAGAATCTCTTGTAACTGATGTAATTTATTGCTTTCCACGAATGGAACTCAAACTTTCGAGATCCACAAACAATTTTTATTTGTTTTCTTATTGAAAAGATGTCTGACAGTCCGAGATGAATAAGTGACTGTCAGGCCAAAAATATGCTGTTGACATACTCTGTATGTTAACAGTGCCTCTTTACTGCTTTAAATTAAATAACCAGCAAAATGTGCATAAACCTGCTCTGAATTCACATGTTGAATTTAGGCTTGTGATTAAATTTTCAAACTTTTAAAATTGGGATAATATAATTGAAAACATGCATGACATGAATTCCTAAGGTTTTGAGCTATAAAAATTTAATGATGCGATCAGCTTATTGGGTAATAAATCTGCATGTTAGAAATTTTGATTGAATAAAGCGTTGGGATTAAGCTTTGATTATACTTCAGAATACTGTATAACATGAATCAATCCAACCTTGTGAGATTTGAGCCATGAGTCACATTTACTCATTCTTTTCTTTGATGTGTGAATCATTTTGATTGAATGAAACTAGAACTTGCAATTGGGACCGATTCAAGACCATGCCATATTCCCGAAATCGAGCATATGATCGAGGCACTTAGAAAAATCCAAATTTTTTGCCTTCTTTTAAAATCCAAACCCAAAAATATTTTCCCCTTAGGATTAACCAAGTTGAGCCTTTAAGCCTAATTTTTCTTTGAAACCACTATATTATTCCTAGCCTTATAAAAAGACCAATATATCAAACCCAAGTGTGCAAGAATGAATTCTATCAAGGCATTAGATTTGTGATCATAAAAAATGTATCAATCGGTATGCTAGAAGCCGATTCGAAAAAATAAATAAATAAATAATGAATTGCAAATGACAAAGCAAATTAGACTTAGTCTAAAGTCATGCAAAAGAAAAGCAAAAGAAAGAAAAGAGAAATAATGATGATCATAAATTTTAAATAAAAATGCCAAGTTATGATAGAATAAATCCTTGCCATTTCTTAGCCCAATAATTTCCCTTTCCTACCAAATGTTACAACCGTATGCCCCGTGATAACCTTAAATAAGACCTCGGAATCTCGATTTGAGGAAATGAGCCGGTGGCGAGTTGGTCTAATTGCAAGCTTATGGGATAATTTAATCGAATCTGATTTTGAGTGTTCACTGATTGAACCCCATTGAGAGTGAGTGAATTTTCCGATTCTCTTATATGTGAGGCTCTATTTCATGAATTATGTTCGTGTCATACCTAAATTCTGATTCTTAGTCCTTGCATTTTTTGAACATGATATTCATGAAGGGTTGATAATAATGTATGATTTGTAGGCCCGATGTAGTGAGCAAGTATCATTTTATTAAACACTGCAATCAAGGGAATTTAACACTTGTCATTTTTGATTGTCTTATCCCAATCTAAAAAGAATGTGATTTATGAAGCCACGAAAATGAATTGAATATGCAGAGTCCGTGTTCTTTAGAACATTGACTCTGACTGCTCGGGGACGATCAGTATTAAATGTGAGGATGTTGATAATGGCCAGAAATGACCATTATTTTCAATCCATTTCCGTGTCTAAAACGGGCATTTGATCGCATTCCGGTCTTATATTAAATAAGAAAGCAGTTGAATTGGACTGATTTATGCATAATTGTAAAAATAATAAGCTGGTATGAAAAATGCATAAATATGTAATTTTATTACACATTTATGTTAGAAAAAATCCAAAAACATGAGAAAAAGAAAAGAAAGAAAAAAGGAATGAAAAAGATGGGCAAAAGAATAAAACAAGCCCACAAAATACAAAAAGATGGGAAAAGAAAGAAAAGCCCACAAATTGCAGTTTTGGCCCATCTGGCCCAACTTGGCGGTATCCAGGAATACCCTGTCGCTAGACACTCCTGTCGCGGAGCATGGCCTAGCGACAGGGGGGAGTTTAGTGACACAACAGCAAAACTAAAGAGGAAGCCAGTCCAGAAAGACTGTGTCGCTAGGCCCCTATCGCGGAGCATGGCCTAGCGACACGGATGATTAGCGCCACCAGCATCAAAGTTGAAGAAGAATCGTGTCCCCAGATCCCTGTCGCTAGACACCCGGTCGCGATACATGGCCTAGCGACAGGGGTGTGGCTAGCGACACAAAAATTGAGGACCAGACCCAGTCGTGAAGCTTTGCAGCATAATGCCTCAGTTCGCGCCACATCGCGTGATCCGCGACATGGCTGAGATGTGTGTGATGACTTGCGACACGGGCCTCAGCTCAAGGCCCATGGGCCTAGGGTTCCACCTCTATAAATATGTGGTGATCCCTATGTGCTCAACAGTGAGAGAATCATTCTTGAAGACAGATTGAAGAGCTCAGTTTTTAGGTAGTTCTTAGCTTAGTTTAATTTTTTGTATTATTTAAATTCCTGCCCTAGTTTAGCATAGTTAGTTGTTTATTTCTTGTGTTTTCCCTTTTCATCAGTTTAGTTAGCCACTTTCCACCATGTTTTCTCGTTCTAAACCCTTGTTTTAGGGTTTGAAATACCCCAAATCATGGGTATTATCAAACCCATTTTATAAAATGGGAAGTTAATCTGGAAATGTGTCCCAAAAACATGAAATGGGTGTTATTAACCCACGAATTACTGCTTTCATTCTTCTTTTGGGGTCATTTGACCCCCATTTCTTATTAATATGCTTACTGCTTTCTTCTACTGTGGATGTGATGCATGCTTTTGTGTGGTTGGACCCTAGATTAGGATTTGCTTTATTTTAAATACTGTTTTAGGTAGATTTATTTTTGTTCAAGCATGTTCTTGCATTTTTCAAATTCTGTTTGGTTATTTTAGCTTAGAATAGCTTTTTAATCTGAAATAGGGTGAGATCACGTTGTTTGCATGCCACTGTTCACTTTTGCTTTTACTGACTCGTGGCCTGAACCCTCTTCCTGTCGCGAGACCACGTCTAGCGACAGGAAGGCTGTTCCGCGACATGGGTGAAACTTTTGACAAATTTCATTAACACGAGTATTTTTCAATAAAAAATATCAGGTTTGGATTTATTGAATGGAAGGGAGTTATGATTCACGGGAAAGGGTTTAGGGATATATTAAGAGTGTTACTCTTTATTACTCATGTGAGGGGCTTTAATTTCAAATGGCAATGTGGTCCTCTCTGCCATGAAACTTCTGACAAATCTCATGATACAACCGGGATAAATTGACCTTCAGCCTGTCACACTGAGGGTCCCCGGCATATGTGCCATGATACTTCTCATGATTTCATGTCATGAGATTCCCTGCCATGAAACTTTCGGCAGATTCCCACTGCATGAGTATTTTCTGAAAAATCACATTTTTATTTACTCGTGTTAAGAAACTGTGCCCCCGAAAGCGCACGGAGTCAAAAATTGCAGTATTTATAGTAAGTACCGGATCGTTCACTGGAGGATGTGCGATGGAAGCAGGGCCCACGCCGTTTACTAAGATTTTCCACTCGGTTACTCGATTCAAGTTTGTGATTGAATTACCAACTACTTGACAGAATTTAAACTAAGTTATGAAAGCAATGAGGTAAAGCAGATAAAATCATTCTAGAATGCGAATTAAAATTAATCTAAGAAAGCAATAAAACTATTCTAAGAAAGCGGTTAAAATTATTCTAAGAAAGCAGATTTAAATGAGACAGAAGGGACAGGAAGAAAATAATAAAGATTGGACAAGATTCAGATGAAACACAGTTAAACTTCCATTTTAATTACACAGATCCTTGTTTGGGATAATCCATCAGTTAGCTAACTCTCATGCTTCCTATACTATGTTCCCTTTAACAGACAGGTACTTACAGTAAGGATTTACATGCCTTAAGACAACAAAATCTAAGATGCCACAGATATACAACTGCCCCCGCGCAGAGGTATGTTATTTATCTGTGGTGGACAAGCAACACCCGACAAATCATTTATTGAGATGCCAAGTACTGCTATCATTCCCCCATGTCACACCCAAAGATTCTAATCAAGCCCTGAACTATCCCTTAACTCTCTGTCCTAGTAGCAGTTACACAACTCTCAATACAACCGAGTGACCTCTAACGAAAGCAGTTAAAAGAAAGCGGTAAAGAAAGCATTTAAAATCCTATCACTCGGAGGTTTTTGAAAGTCTGACCCTGGTAGTAAAAGAAAGCCCCCAGTCAGAATGACCGGGTGTGGATCAAGAATTCCCTATTCTCGGTGAACCGCTCGCAGTGTTCACTTCCCGTCGGGTGATTATGAGATACAAACTAATGAAACGAACTAATAAATTAGTTCGTTCCGGATGCACTCACTCAAGACTCAAAAATAGGCTTTGGCAGAAGAAGATAGCAGTTGAAAGAATACTCAACCATACCTTAGAAAATAACCAAGGCCCGAATGTTGTTCCTCTAGTATTATCTGTCACACCTTATCGGAATCCAAGTGGAATCTGACCCAGTGCAATATTTAATACAAGATTTCCAACAAACAGCAATTTTGGAAAATAATAAATCTGAAAATCATTCCCTATCAGGTACTAGACTCTCTATTAAAACACAGATCCTTTCAGTCTAAGTGAGACCTAATCGCTGACTCTGCTTCTAATTTCCCAAAATCAACCCCCAGTCGGATATGAATTAGTCATAACTGTCGAATTTATCCCTTACTCAGATCCGGATTTTGTAAAGGAATTTTTGTTGGAAATTTATTATGAGACATCTGATTTAAATCAAGATTTCTATGTCCAAGGGAAGGATCCCAAAATAATATTGACCACAATATCTACATAATAATATCATGCATAAATTTATAGAGAAGTGTAAAAGTAAATAACCCAAAATATAAGGCGGGTTTAGACAGAAGTTGGAACACAAAGATGAAATAGCCGGAGATGAGAAGAATTTATTTGGCTAAAAAGAGTGCCAGAAATAACTGGGGTGATCTGGACTGCAAACATCTGCTATCCAGTTCCCAATTATTCCAGATGGGAAGATTTTTAGACAGAAGGGAATTCCAAGTGACGGTGACCGCCGTCATTCAGCTCCCTTTTGTCTGTGAATGGAAGAAAAACCCACATATTTTCTTGTTGTAATACTTCTCAAATAATGTTGGTCGACATCATTTAATAATACTACAACTTGAATTCAGGTTTTGAAATTAAGATAAAGAGAATAAAACTGTATCCGGATAGGAGTCAGCTGAGCAGCTATTATAATCCCGGATGGATGAACCGCCAAGGCTTCCACCGGCCACTATCCAGACCATGCAAAATAACAATCTAATAATTAATATACAGACCACGAGCTAGTTATCCGTGTGGGAATACCCGCCAACATTAGTCTGTTATATCTCTTACTAGCTGTTTCACACAACACGGAAAAGACAAAATAAATAAAAGAAAATATTTTTGGGTCATCTTGCATGAGAGACATTGGTTTCTCATGCAAGGTACGGAAATGATTCCATAATTGCTCTTCATGTCTAAATAATCACTCATTCCATAATTAATTAATTAATTACAGTCCGGATTATATACTTAGATCATTAGAGTTTAATTATTTGTAGAAGAATCTTTTAATGGGGAATTGAACAAAGTTCTTTATATCAAATTAATCATGGGTTGAGATCATTGGATCTCAACCTCAAAATATTAATATAAAGGTTCAATTAATTAATGGAGTGAGATGAAGAATAAAAATTTGGCAAAAAGGTGCCACTTTGTCGCGGAATAGAGTTTGTGTCGCGGAGCATGGTTCCGCGACAAGGTTTCGCGACAAAGGGGTGGGAAATAAGAGAAATGGAATTTTGAAAATTAGGGTTTGTCTTGTCGCTAAGCAAAAATTTTGTCGCGGAACATGGTTCCGCGACAAGGAGACATAGCGACAAAGGGGGTTGAAAATTGGTGAGGACATAATTCCTGGTCGCGGAACAAGGATTTTGTCGCGGTACGTGGTTCCGCGACAAAGGTTCCGCGCCAGAGTTCTCCCAGAATAAAATTACAAGTATTTGGGTCCTTGGTCGCTAATCAAGGATTTTGTCGCGGAACGTGGTTCCGCGACAAGAATTGCATCGCGACCAAGGAGTTTCAAAATTAATGGCAAGGCATAATTTTCTGTCTCGGAATAAAATTTTGTCGCGGAACGTGGTTCCGCGACAAGGGCATTCCGCGACAAAAGCCATGCAGACAAAATGCAAGAATTTGGTCCTCTGTCGCTAAACAGTGGTTTTGTCGCGGAACGTGGTTCCGCGACAAGAGTGTATGGCGACAAAGGGTTTTAAAATTTATAAAAATTTTGGCAGCATAACCCCTAATATTGCATTACATGGGTGTGCGTTGTGATCCGTGGGATCACAACGGGAAAATTACATTGCAACCCGTGGGGTTACAATGTGATGCAATACAATATAGGAGATGCAATTTTAAATAAAAATGCACAAACACTTTAATATATACCCCTTTTAGATCTAATGCACAAGAAAGAGAAAAATTAAAGTAAGAAAAAATACCTAAGACTAAAAAGAACACAAACAGTAAAAAAATAAAATAAAAAATAAAATAAAAATAGAAGAAAACTAAAACTAGTGCAGTAAGCAAGAATGCAAACACACTATGCTAACACTAAAAGTAAAAATAAGATAAAATAAAAATAAAGCCTACATTAAATCTATCAAGGGTAAGTATCAAATGTTTATGCATTTTATTAAATAAGGAAAGCAATAAAACCTAACTACAATATCAAAACATGGTTCAAAATACACCCATTAATTAAGTGTCTGAAACCCACAAATTACAAAATATAAAACTGGAAAAGAAAATGAACACTAGCTACACTTATTTATTACAAAGCATAAATTAAACTAAGCTAAAATCTACTACATGGCATGAAAATAACTTAAACTACATCTACCTTCACTAATTTTGGAGAGCACAGTGGTGCCTCCTTTGAACAGTAAAGAAAACTAAGTGTAGCTAGGTTACTGTTCAAGTGGGTGGGAGGATATATTTATAGAGGTGGAAAATTAGCCCTAGGCCCATTAGGCCCATCTGGTCGCCAAACAACTGCTTTGTCGCGGAATAGGGATAAAACACTTTTTGGCTCCAAGATGGCGCCCAGGAGGGGCCGGGACTTCGAGGTCCAGGGGAAAAGACAAACTTTCCATGTATTGCGGGACTTGAGGTCCTGGGAGCTTGTACTTAATTCAGCATGTGGGAATTGCAAAATGGAGAAGTCACGTGAGGGCTGTTTCGGAGGGACTCTCTGTCGCGGAGAGGCTTTCTTTCCTCTGGGCGCGGAAGGTTGTCTCTGGGCGCGATCCACTTTGTCGCGGAACCATGTTCCGCGACAAACTTTTGTGGCTTGATTTTCCTCTCACAGTCTCGGAATAATTTTGGGCGCAGAGCATATTTTTGGGCGCGGAGCACTTTGTCGCGGTGTACACCTTCCGCGACAAAGTGTTAATTTTTCTCTCTCCTCTCATTTCTTTTCTTTCCCTCTTTCCTTCTTCTTTTCTTGTCTGTCTCGATTCTTTCTTCATCTTTCTTTCTTTTCTCCCTCCATCTTCTTCCAGCCTTCTTCGTGTTCTTCTTCTTCCCCTCCATTTATTTTCTTCTCTCTTTCTGATTTCTGTTGAGATGTGGAAGGGATGGTGGGTGGTGGCCGCGTTGGTTGGTGACTGGCGGAGCAGCGGCGGCGCGGCGGCGAATGTTGAGGTGTTGCGAGCGGTGGCGGACTGGAGGCAGCGGCCGGATCTGGGACGAGGGAGATGGTGGCGGCGCGGAGAAGGGCGTGGTGGCTGCGGCTGGATGCGACGGAGGCGGCGGGTTTCGATTTTTTGGGGTTTTTCTTGTTTTGTGTTTTTGTGTTGGGATTTGGAAGTGGAGTGCAGGGGGCGACGGGGGTGATGATGTTGAATGAGGGTGCTGTGGTGGTGGGAATGGATTTTGATGGTGTTGGTGGCGGTGGATCTGTTGTTGGATGGATGGAAGGTGATGGTGGTTGTGGGTGGTGGCGCTCGGAGGAAGGGACGGTGAAGGTTGGAAATTGGTTTGGTGGCTGCCGGATTTGGGGTCGTGGTGGCGAGATGATCGGAAGTGGAGTGTTTCGGTCGGATTTGGGCGAGGGTGTGGGTTGGAATGGTGGTGATTGATGGGGATGGAGCCGAAGATGAAGGGGGCTGTTGGTGACGGATGGCGGCGGGCGGCGGCAGCGGCGCCGCCGGCGGTGGCGGCTAGGGTAGGGGTTAGGGTTAGGGTTGGTGATAGAGTATTGGGCTTTGGTGTATGGGCTTGTTTGGGTTTGGACTGAAAATGCCTATTGGGCTTAGTGTAGAACATGGCCCATCAGTGTTAATTTCTTGGGCTGAACAGATTGGATAGATTGGATTGGATTAATTGGACTCAAACACTTGAACCAACTTAAATCTAATCACCTGCAATTAATTGATTAAACTGGATTAGTGGACTTAATAACACAGAATATATATAAACCAAAATTATAAATATATAATTATAATAAATTATAACACATGACAGACACAAAAATTATAAATATACAAATCAGAATATAAAATAATATAGATAAGTATATTTATTCCACTTGACTGTCTGGTTTGTGTTCCATTTAATAGACCCGTGTTCTATCAAATAGACAATCATCGAACCAAAATTAATCAAGTGGAGGATTTTTAGTAATTTATCATGTTTTTGGGTTTTTTAATATGAATTTAATGAAAAATAACAATATTTTTGTATTTTTCAATACCAGCTTATTATTTATACAAACTTGCATAAATCTGTTAAATTCAACTGCTTTCTTATTAAAATAAGACCGGAATACGATCAAATGTCCATGTTTAGACACGGAAATAGATTGAAAATAATGGTCAATTTTGGCCATTATCAACATCCTCACATTTAATACTGATCGTCCCCGAGCAGTCAGAGTCAATGTTCCTAAGAACACGGACTCTACATATTCAATCTATTTTCGTGGCTTCAAAAATTTCATTCTTTTTAGATTGGGATAAGACAATCAAAAATTACAAGTATTAAATTTTCTTGATTGCAGTGTTTAATGAAATGATATTTCTCACTTAATCAGGCCTACGAATCAGTCATTATTGATAATTTTTCATGAACATCCTGTTTAGAAAAATTCATTGATTTAATTATAGAATTAAAGTATGACATGAACATAATTAAAAGCAGAGCCTCTCATATAGCAGAAACGGAAATTTCACTCACTCTCAAAAAGGGGTTTTATCAATGAGCACTCATAATCAAATTTAATTAAATTATCCCATAAGCTTGCAATTGGACCAACTCGCCACCGGCTCATTTCTTCAAATCGAGATCATGAGGTCTTATTTAAGGTTATAACGGGGCATACGGTTGTAACATTTGGTAGGAAAGGGAAATTATTGAGTTAAGAAGTGACAAGAATTAATATCATCATAACTTGGCATATTATTTAAAATTTATGATCATCAATTTATTTCTTTCTTTCTTTTGCTTTTCTTTTCATATTGCATGACATTAAACTATGTCCAATTTGCTTTGTCATTTGCAATTTTTTTGTGTTGAATGGAACTCAACAATTTTCTTCTTCTTCTTTTCTTTTTTTTTTTTCTTTTTTTTTTTTTTGAATCGGTTTATTGAATACCGATTTGATGACTTGATGATCATAAATTTAATGCCTTGATAAAATTCATTCTTACACAATTGGGTTTGAATTTTTGGTCTTTTTTAGAGGGCTAGGAAAAATATAGAGGGTTTCAAAGAAAAATTAGGCTTAAAGGCTCAAAGTGGTTAATCCTAAAGGGAAAATATTTTTGGGTTTGGAATTCAAGAGAAGGCCAAAAATTTTGGTTTTTCTAAGTGCCTCGATCATATGCTCGATTTTTGGAATATGGCATGGTCTTGAATCGGTCCCAATCGCAAGTTCTAGTGTCCTTTAACTAAAATGATTTTCACACATCAAAGAAAAGAATGAGTAAAAATGACTCATGGCTCAAATCTCACATGGAATGGTTCATTCATGTCATACAATATTCTTAAATTTAATCTTTGAAAATTTCTTACAATCTATTCAATTAAATTTTCAACATGAGGACTCATTACCCAACAAGATGATTATATCATTAAATTTTTATAGCTCAAAACCTCAAAAATTCATATCATGCATGTATTCAATTATATTATCCCAATTTAAAAGTTTGAAAATTTAATCATAAACCAAAATCTCATATGCGAACTTAAACAGAGTTATGCATACTTTGCACTGGATTTAAATATAAAAATAAACAAAAAAAATTAAAAGTAAAAATAACACACTTTTTTTTTTAAGTGAAGAATCAACATCCTCACATTTTGAGCCTTGCTCGAAATGTGAGTAAATCAATTCCTACTTAAACACATTATCAAAATCAAAATAAAATAAAAGAGGAGGGAGGGAGGGAGAAAATATTAACATGAAAGATAGAAGAATAATTCCGATAGCCTTTTTCGTCAAACCAATTAAATGTTCGACGATTTTGGCTATGTGTGATCGCTTGGTTCATCAAACAAGGGGATTGTCTGATGCCCAATTCTTAAGAAAAATTCTGATTTTCATCAAAATTGTTCAATCACATTTTTGAATTTTATAAAATTTAATCTATCATATTTACTTGCATAAATTAGGTTGGATTAATTCTGTTCTTATAAAAGTTATTCCGGATTTTAAATTGCTTTAAATTCCATGAATACTTTCAATTAATCACAGAATCGATCCAACCGGGAACCTGTTTTGGAGCTTTAATTTTCTTTTTGGTAGTTCCACAAATTCCTGCAAAGCAAACACAGAAGAAGTTATCGGGTTTTCTCAAAAATATCAACATCCTCACATTTAGAGTCTTAGTACTCTAAATGTGATTTAATTGATTCATACCCGAATTATTTAATAGTATTCACAAGAGATATAAATATAAATATATGTATACATATAATTTTGACTTGCAGAAATTTAGGTTGGATTAATTCCGTGCTTGCGAAAATTATTCCGGATTTTAAATTTCTTTGAATTCCGGATATAATCTTTGGTCAATTACAGAACTAGTCCAACCGGGAACCTCTTTAGATGCTCAGTCGGGACAGGGGCGACGGGAAGTGAGATGATGGCCGTGGCTTGTCCGATGGTGGTGAGCAATTGGTAGTCCGAAGATCTGCTGCTCCATTTGTTGTTTCACCAGTGATGAGGGTTTCCTCAGCGCAGTGGTGGTGTTGAGGTGGATGAGCGATGGAGCAGCGGTTGAGCTTCGTGGTCCGGATGTGGTGGAGATGACAAACACGTGAGTCTCACGTGTTGTGCAATTTACAATTGCCAATTAGTGTAGCTCCACTGCTACACTTCTCCATTTTTCTTTGATTTTTCGTTTAATTAACCTCGATTTTACAATTGGAGAGGTGTAAAATTAAACGAAAGATCAAAGTAGTGTAGCCCCAATGCTACACTTCCACATTTAACTCCGTACACCATTTTGGTGGCTCCATGATTCCTGCAAGCAAAAATACCCAATTGGTTAGGTTTTCCCCTCAAATCTACATCCTCACATTTAGAGTCTTAGTACTCTAAATGCTTAATTGATTTGAGGGTACTTCTCTGTTCTGAAATATATACACAAAACTAACACTAAACTAACTATGAGTAATCAGGAGTGTAATTCTCTTAATAAACGACACTGCATCCTCCCCGGCAACGGCGCCATGAAACTTTTGACAAATTTCATTAACACGAGTATTTTTCAATAAAAAATATCAGGTTTGGATTTATTGAATGGAAGGGAGTTATGATTCACGGGAAAGGGTTTAGGGATATATTAAGAGTGTTACTCTTTATTACTCATGTGAGGGGCTTTAATTTCAAATGGCAATGTGGTCCTCTCTGCCATGAAACTTCTGACAAATCTCATGATACAACCGGGATAAATTGACCTTCAGCCTGTCACACTGAGGGTCCCCGGCATATGTGCCATGATACTTCTCATGATTTCATGTCATGAGATTCCCTGCCATGAAACTTTCGGCAGATTCCCACTGCATGAGTATTTTCTGAAAAATCACATTTTTATTTACTCGTGTTAAGAAACTGTGCCCCCGAAAGCGCACGGAGTCAAAAATTGCAGTATTTATAGTAAGTACCGGATCGTTCACTGGAGGATGTGCGATGGAAGCAGGGCCCACGCCGTTTACTAAGATTTTCCACTCGGTTACTCGATTCAAGTTTGTGATTGAATTACCAACTACTTGACAGAATTTAAACTAAGTTATGAAAGCAATGAGGTAAAGCAGATAAAATCATTCTAGAATGCGAATTAAAATTAATCTAAGAAAGCAATAAAACTATTCTAAGAAAGCGGTTAAAATTATTCTAAGAAAGCAGATTTAAATGAGACAGAAGGGACAGGAAGAAAATAATAAAGATTGGACAAGATTCAGATGAAACACAGTTAAACTTCCATTTTAATTACACAGATCCTTGTTTGGGATAATCCATCAGTTAGCTAACTCTCATGCTTCCTATACTATGTTCCCTTTAACAGACAGGTACTTACAGTAAGGATTTACATGCCTTAAGACAACAAAATCTAAGATGCCACAGATATACAACTGCCCCCGCGCAGAGGTATGTTATTTATCTGTGGTGGACAAGCAACACCCGACAAATCATTTATTGAGATGCCAAGTACTGCTATCATTCCCCCATGTCACACCCAAAGATTCTAATCAAGCCCTGAACTATCCCTTAACTCTCTGTCCTAGTAGCAGTTACACAACTCTCAATACAACCGAGTGACCTCTAACGAAAGCAGTTAAAAGAAAGCGGTAAAGAAAGCATTTAAAATCCTATCACTCGGAGGTTTTTGAAAGTCTGACCCTGGTAGTAAAAGAAAGCCCCCAGTCAGAATGACCGGGTGTGGATCAAGAATTCCCTATTCTCGGTGAACCGCTCGCAGTGTTCACTTCCCGTCGGGTGATTATGAGATACAAACTAATGAAACGAACTAATAAATTAGTTCGTTCCGGATGCACTCACTCAAGACTCAAAAATAGGCTTTGGCAGAAGAAGATAGCAGTTGAAAGAATACTCAACCATACCTTAGAAAATAACCAAGGCCCGAATGTTGTTCCTCTAGTATTATCTGTCACACCTTATCGGAATCCAAGTGGAATCTGACCCAGTGCAATATTTAATACAAGATTTCCAACAAACAGCAATTTTGGAAAATAATAAATCTGAAAATCATTCCCTATCAGGTACTAGACTCTCTATTAAAACACAGATCCTTTCAGTCTAAGTGAGACCTAATCGCTGACTCTGCTTCTAATTTCCCAAAATCAACCCCCAGTCGGATATGAATTAGTCATAACTGTCGAATTTATCCCTTACTCAGATCCGGATTTTGTAAAGGAATTTTTGTTGGAAATTTATTATGAGACATCTGATTTAAATCAAGATTTCTATGTCCAAGGGAAGGATCCCAAAATAATATTGACCACAATATCTACATAATAATATCATGCATAAATTTATAGAGAAGTGTAAAAGTAAATAACCCAAAATATAAGGCGGGTTTAGACAGAAGTTGGAACACAAAGATGAAATAGCCGGAGATGAGAAGAATTTATTTGGCTAAAAAGAGTGCCAGAAATAACTGGGGTGATCTGGACTGCAAACATCTGCTATCCAGTTCCCAATTATTCCAGATGGGAAGATTTTTAGACAGAAGGGAATTCCAAGTGACGGTGACCGCCGTCATTCAGCTCCCTTTTGTCTGTGAATGGAAGAAAAACCCACATATTTTCTTGTTGTAATACTTCTCAAATAATGTTGGTCGACATCATTTAATAATACTACAACTTGAATTCAGGTTTTGAAATTAAGATAAAGAGAATAAAACTGTATCCGGATAGGAGTCAGCTGAGCAGCTATTATAATCCCGGATGGATGAACCGCCAAGGCTTCCACCGGCCACTATCCAGACCATGCAAAATAACAATCTAATAATTAATATACAGACCACGAGCTAGTTATCCGTGTGGGAATACCCGCCAATATTAGTCTGTTATATCTCTTACTAGCTGTTTCACACAACACGGAAAAGACAAAATAAATAAAAGAAAATATTTTTGGGTCATCTTGCATGAGAGACATTGGTTTCTCATGCAAGGTACGGAAATGATTCCATAATTGCTCTTCATGTCTAAATAATCACTCATTCCATAATTAATTAATTAATTACAGTCCGGATTATATACTTAGATCATTAGAGTTTAATTATTTGTAGAAGAATCTTTTAATGGGGAATTGAACAAAGTTCTTTATATCAAATTAATCATGGGTTGAGATCATTGGATCTCAACCTCAAAATATTAATATAAAGGTTCAATTAATTAATGGAGTGAGATGAAGAATAAAAATTTGGCAAAAAGGTGCCACTTTGTCGCGGAATAGAGTTTGTGTCGCGGAGCATGGTTCCGCGACAAGGTTTCGCGACAAAGGGGTGGGAAATAAGAGAAATGGAATTTTGAAAATTAGGGTTTGTCTTGTCGCTAAGCAAAAATTTTGTCGCGGAACATGGTTCCGCGACAAGGAGACATAGCGACAAAGGGGGTTGAAAATTGGTGAGGACATAATTCCTGGTCGCGGAACAAGGATTTTGTCGCGGTACGTGGTTCCGCGACAAAGGTTCCGCGCCAGAGTTCTCCCAGAATAAAATTACAAGTATTTGGGTCCTTGGTCGCTAATCAAGGATTTTGTCGCGGAACGTGGTTCCGCGACAAGAATTGCATCGCGACCAAGGAGTTTCAAAATTAATGGCAAGGCATAATTTTCTGTCTCGGAATAAAATTTTGTCGCGGAACGTGGTTCCGCGACAAGGGCATTCCGCGACAAAAGCCATGCAGACAAAATGCAAGAATTTGGTCCTCTGTCGCTAAACAGTGGTTTTGTCGCGGAACGTGGTTCCGCGACAAGAGTGTATGGCGACAAAGGGTTTTAAAATTTATAAAAATTTTGGCAGCATAACCCCTAATATTGCATTACATGGGTGTGCGTTGTGATCCGTGGGATCACAACGGGAAAATTACATTGCAACCCGTGGGGTTACAATGTGATGCAATACAATATAGGAGATGCAATTTTAAATAAAAATGCACAAACACTTTAATATATACCCCTTTTAGATCTAATGCACAAGAAAGAGAAAAATTAAAGTAAGAAAAAATACCTAAGACTAAAAAGAACACAAACAGTAAAAAAATAAAATAAAAAATAAAATAAAAATAGAAGAAAACTAAAACTAGTGCAGTAAGCAAGAATGCAAACACACTATGCTAACACTAAAAGTAAAAATAAGATAAAATAAAAATAAAGCCTACATTAAATCTATCAAGGGTAAGTATCAAATGTTTATGCATTTTATTAAATAAGGAAAGCAATAAAACCTAACTACAATATCAAAACATGGTTCAAAATACACCCATTAATTAAGTGTCTGAAACCCACAAATTACAAAATATAAAACTGGAAAAGAAAATGAACACTAGCTACACTTATTTATTACAAAGCATAAATTAAACTAAGCTAAAATCTACTACATGGCATGAAAATAACTTAAACTACATCTACCTACACTAATTTTGGAGAGCACAGTGGTGCCTCCTTTGAACAGTAAAGAAAACTAAGTGTAGCTAGGTTACTGTTCAAGTGGGTGGGAGGATATATTTATAGAGGTGGAAAATTAGCCCTAGGCCCATTAGGCCCATCTGGTCGCCAAACAACTGCTTTGTCGCGGAATAGGGACAAAACACTTTTTGGCTCCAAGATGGCGCCCAGGAGGGGCCGGGACTTCGAGGTCCAGGGGAAAAGACAAACTTTCCATGTATTGCGGGACTTGAGGTCCTGGGAGCTTGTACTTAATTCAGCATGTGGGAATTGCAAAATGGAGAAGTCACGTGAGGGCTGTCTCGGAGGGACTCTCTGTCGCGGAGAGGCTTTCTTTCCTCTGGGCGCGGAAGGTTGTCTCTGGGCGCGATCCACTTTGTCGCGGAACCATGTTCCGCGACAAACTTTTGTGGCTTGATTTTCCTCTCACAGTCTCGGAATAATTTTGGGCGCGGAGCATATTTTTGGGCGCGGAGCACTTTGTCGCGGTGTACACCTTCCGCGACAAAGTGTTAATTTTTCTCTCTCCTCTCATTTCTTTTCTTTCCCTCTTTCCTTCTTCTTTTCTTGTCTGTCTCGATTCTTTCTTCATCTTTCTTTCTTTTCTCCCTCCATCTTCTTCCAGCCTTCTTCGTGTTCTTCTTCTTCCCCTCCATTTATTTTCTTCTCTCTTTCTGATTTCTGTTGAGATGTGGAAGGGATGGTGGGTGGTGGCCGCGTTGGTTGGTGACTGGCGGAGCAGCGGCGGCGAATGTTGAGGTGTTGCGAGCGGTGGCGGACTGGAGGCAGCGGCCGGATCTGGGACGAGGGAGATGGTGGCGGCGCGGAGAAGGGCGTGGTGGCTGCGGCTGGATGCGACGGAGGCGGCGGGTTTCGATTTTTTGGGGTTTTTCTTGTTTTGTGTTTTTGTGTTGGGATTTGGAAGTGGAGTGCAGGGGGCGACGGGGGTGATGATGTTGAATGAGGGTGCTGTGGTGGTGGGAATGGATTTTGATGGTGTTGGTGGCGGTGGATCTGTTGTTGGATGGATGGAAGGTGATGGTGGTTGTGGGTGGTGGCGCTCGGAGGAAGGGACGGTGAAGGTTGGAAATTGGTTTGGTGGCTGCCGGATTTGGGGTCGTGGTGGCGAGATGATCGGAAGTGGAGTGTTTCGGTCGGATTTGGGCGAGGGTGTGGGTTGGAATGGTGGTGATTGATGGGGATGGAGCCGAAGATGAAGGGGGCTGTTGGTGACGGATGGCGGCGGCCGGCGGCAGCGGCGCCGCCGGCGGTGGCGGCTAGGGTAGGGGTTAGGGTTAGGGTTGGTGATAGAGTATTGGGCTTTGGTGTATGGGCTTGTTTGGGTTTGGACTGAAAATGCCTATTGGGCTTAGTGTAGAACATGGCCCATCAGTGTTAATTTCTTGGGCTGAACAGATTGGATAGATTGGATTGGATTAATTGGACTCAAACACTTGAACCAACTTAAATCTAATCACCTGCAATTAATTGATTAAACTGGATTAGTGGACTTAATAACACAGAATATATATAAACCAAAATTATAAATATATAATTATAATAAATTATAACACATGACAGACACAAAAATTATAAATATACAAATCAGAATATAAAATAATATAGATAAGTATATTTATTCCACTTGACTGTCTGGTTTGTGTTCCATTTAATAGACCCGTGTTCTATCAAATAGACAATCATCGAACCAAAATTAATCAAGTGGAGGATTTTTAGTAATTTATCATGTTTTTGGGTTTTTTAATATGAATTTAATGAAAAATAACAATATTTTTGTATTTTTCAATACCAGCTTATTATTTATACAAACTTGCATAAATCTGTTAAATTCAACTGCTTTCTTATTAAAATAAGACCGGAATACGATCAAATGTCCATGTTTAGACACGGAAATAGATTGAAAATAATGGTCAATTTTGGCCATTATCAATGGGTGTCTAGGGACATTTGTCTTAATACTCTTGAAATCCTTAGTCGCGAGGCATTCCTGTCGCGGACCCACGCGACACAACACCTGCTTAGCGACTGAGGGCCAAACTCTTGCATAATTTTTCTGCATGGCCTCTGTCGCGGAGCACTCCTGTCGCGGACCCACCGTTCGCGACACATTTGTATTCCGAGACAGAAAATTATGCCTTGTCAATATTTTGAAAACCCAGTCGCTAGACATCCTGTCGCGGAGCCACGCCTCGCGACACAATTTCCATGACTAGCAACTGGGAGCCAAATACTTTGAAATTTTCAGAAAACCCTATGTCGCTAGACTCCTGTCGCGAGGCCACACCTCGCGACACACTTTTGCCTAGCGACACAAGGTAAAACTCTGCCAAATTTCTAAAACCTGTCGAGGTACCCATGTCGCGGGTCTAGGCTCATGACACAATTTATGGTTTCTTGACAGAATCCCCTTTTCTATTTAATTCCAACAGTTCTGATCTCTTACTCTCTATTATATTGCAAACACTCACATTTTAATCCCACGGATTAAGATGTAATATCCCAGAATTGCAATATAAGGCGTTATGCTGCCGAAATTTTGATTCTCCATTTCCATCACTTAATTAATTGAACCCTCTAGTCATTAATGATTAATGATTGTAATTAGCAATGATTAAATCACTAATTGTTATGATTAAATGATCTTTGTTCAATTGTCATTAAAACATTTTTCTATAAACAAAACCATGATGCCCTAAACAGATAATCCGGACTGTAATTAACTATGGTAGGAGGGATTATTTAGGTCATCAACCATGGATTAGTTCCATAACCTTGCATGAGAAACCAATGTCTCTCATACAAGGCCTTGTTTTTATTTCATTTTCATTTTGTCTTTTCTGTATTGTGTGTAACAATTAGTAAAGAGTACATCAGACTAATGTTGGCGGGTATTCCCTCACGAATAAACTAGCTCGTATTCTGGGTATTAGTTACTAAGTGTTATTTTGCATGGTCTGGATAGCAGTCAGTGGAAGCCTTGGCGGTTCGTCATCCGGGATTATAAAAGCTGCTCAGCTGACTCCTATCCGGATACAGTTTTCTTTTCCTTATCTTAATTTCCAAACCCAAATTCTAATCTGTAGTGTGAATCAGTCAACATCTGTCAATGCTGACTAATGATCATTACAGAAAAGAAGCATGTAGGTTTTTATCTGAATGCACAGACAGTGGAGGCCCAACTGGCATTGACACTGCCATTATGGGGTCTAAGCTGTCTAAATTCGCTCCATCAGAGTAATTGGGAAATTGGACAGTAGATGTTTGCAGTCCACCCGATTATTCTGCCATTACTTTGGTCCCCTGACCATTTCATATTTGTGTTTCATCTTCTGTCCAGACCCGCCAGTATATTTTGGGTCAATTCGTTTTACACTTCCATATATCCTTAAGCGTGATAATATTATGTACTATTGTGGTCTATAATATTTTGGGATCCTTCCCTTGGACAATAGAAGTCTAGACTTTAAACAGATATTGTATATTAAATTTCCAACAAAAACTCCTTTATAAAATCCGGATCTGAGTAAGGGATAAATTCTTCAGTTATGACTAGTTCACATTCTGTCAAGGGTTGATTTTGGGAAATTAGAAGCAGAGTCAGCGACTAGGTCTCATTTAGACTGAAAGGATCTGTGTTTTAATTGAGAGTCTAGTACATGTTTAGGGAATGGTTTTCAAACTTATTATTTTCCAAAACTGTTGTGTGTTGGGAATCTAAGATTAAATATTACACCGAGATGGGGTCCACTTGGATTCAAATACAGTGTAGTAAATAATCTTAGAGAAACAACACCCAGGCCTTGGTCATTTTCTAAGATAGGGTTGAGTATTCTTTCAACTGCTATCCTCTTCTGCCAAAGCTTGTTTTTGAGTCCTGAGTGAGTGCATCCGGAATGAACTAATTTATTAATTTATTTCATTAGTTTGTATCTCACAACCACCCGGAAGGAAGTGAACACACGAGCGGTTCACCGAGAGCCGGGAATTCTTGATCCACACCCGGTCATTCTGACTGGGGGGCTTTCTTTTACTACCAGGGTCAGACCTTCAAAACCTCCGAGTGATAGGATTTTAAACGCTCTCTTTATCGCTTTCTTTTAAACGCTTTCATTAGAGGTCACTCGGTTGTATTGAGAGTTGTGTAACTGCTACTAGGATTGATAGTTAAGGGATAGTTCAGGCTCGATTAGAATCTTTGGGTGTGACATGGGAGAACGATAGTAGTACTTGGCACGTCAATAAATGATTTGTCAGGTGTTACTTATCCACCACAGATGAAGTAACATACCCAGGCCAGGGCAGTTATAAATCTGTGGTATCTTAGAATCTGTGGTCTTAAGAACATGTAAACTCATACTGTAAGTACCTGTCTGTTAAAGGGAACGCAGTACTGAGAGCATGAGAACTAGCTATCTGACAGGATTATCCCAAGCAAAGATCTGTGTATTAAAATGGAAGTTTAATTATGCCTTATCCAAATCTTGTCCAAATTTTTATTCTTTTCTTCCTGTCCCTTCTGTCCACACTGTGAATCAGCTTCATAATTAGCATAGAGTAGATTTTCATTGCTTTCATAGGTGTAATTTGCCGCGTTCTAAGAATAACTTTACCCGCTTTCTAGAATAGAATTTATACGCTTTGTAGAATGGATTTAAGTACTTTCGTAATTCAGTCAGTAGATGTTTTATCACTTTTCAAACCTATTGGAGCAATACGAGTGGAAAATCTAGTAAAACGACGTGGGCCCTGCTTCTTTCGCACATCCTCCAGTGAACGATCCGGTCTTACTATAAATTACTGCAATTTTTGACACTGTGCGCTTTCGGGGGCCACAGTTTCTTAACACGAGTAATAAAAACGTGACAACCTATAATATATCCCGAATCCTAACTCCGCCATCATAAATTGGTTTCATTAAATAAAATTGTAAACCAGGATTATGATTTTTCAGAAAATACTCATGTAGAGGGAACTTGTCAAAAGTTTCATGGCAAGGATCTTCAAGGCACGAAATTGTCAAAAGTTTCGTGCCGGGGAGGTCCATAGCGCCGTTTGAAATCAAAGTTTTCCACATGGGTAATAAAAGTGTAATATATCCTTAAACCCCTTTCCCACGAATCATAACTCTTTCATTTAATAAATTCAAACTTGGGATATTTTAGAAAAACTCGTGTTGACGAAATTGTCAAAAGTTTCAAATGGCTAGCAAAGAAAGGTGATCAATTATCTCTTGAACCCACCAAGATTAATAGCCTCCATAATAGGCAAACCATTATGTTAATAGACAACATGATGGACAAAATTAATAGCCTCCCAAATTAATAGCCTCTTTGTTAGGCTATAAGGACCAAATGAGTGGATACAAATACTCTACCCATTATTGCTCAAGACACACTTAATTGGATAATTGGTGAGGTTGTAATCACTCTCACAATGTGTCATCTTCAATTGTTCAAATCTTAGCCTATAAATAGGGGGAGTTTCTAGCCTTCAAACACACCAATCTCATCCATCTCATTAGCCAAATTCACTACCCATTTTATTCTTCAAAGTTCTCCCACATAGTGAGCATATCTTAAGGATTGTGGAGTCTTGTAGGCTTGGCAACCTTCATCATTCTAAGAGTTCTAACTCTTCTCAACACTTGGTTAGTAAGATATCATCCTTGAAACTTGTATCTTAGAGATCTAAATCTTTTATTTTTATACTATAAATTGATTTCCCTCTATTTGTCGAATTTCAGTGAAACCCGTAATTTGTGGTGCGAATCTTGTGTTATAACGGCCATTATCTTTGAATCTCCTTGCTCTTATACATCTATTCAGTAAGTTAACACTCTCTACTTCAAGTTTTGGAGATCCCAATCCATGTTTTAAGAGTACAAAATTAGAATTTCCCCATTATTCCAAAATCTGTCAATTTTTCGTTTACATAAAGATCCATCTTTTAAAACTATTTTGGTTCATTATCCCTCAAATGTTCCTTCATAAAACTTATTCATTATTGAGTTGAGTATCTTTCTGGAAAATTTTATAATTTTTAGAACTCATATGAAAAAGTTATCGGATCCGCTTTATCAAAAGGTCGAAATCTCCTTTTGTTGAAATCTAAGAAATGATAGTGTTTCTGAAATCCTCATTTTTGAAGGTCTTAAGTGTTTCAAACCCAAATGGTTTATTCATGAAAAATATTTATCTATATGTTATCTACCTTGTAGTAAAATTTCAGAATTTTTGGTCGCAAATTACTATTTCTAAAACCTGTTGAAAATTATAGTCACCATTGAATTTCTGACAGAATACATGTTCTGAAAAGAACTCAATTTTTGAACTCTTTCCATACCTTATTTTGAAAAGTGTAAAACATGAAACTTGTTCAACTATGTGTTGAGTAACTACAGTTTAAATTTCAAAGCAATCGCCTTTAATATGAATTTTTAAACTGACTTGGCGTAAACTGCGACATTGGACTTGATTTTTGGTCCAAATGAGAAATTGTTGGATTTTGAAATCCATGAAATGATATTTTCATATCTATGAGATATTGATATGGGAGTTAAATGTTGAAATGATATTTGGCATTATTGAATGCCCTTGTTATGAGGTTACTCCCGTGAAATTGTTGATAACTCTTTTAAAGAGGATATTATGTGGAAAATTGTGAAAAACTCTTTTAAATCCATTGTGCACTATTAACTTGAGTAAGATGCCATAATTGATAGAGGGCTAATGCACTAGGGATGTGTCTTGCGGGGACTCCCCCTCTAAATATGCCAAGACGGCATTGTTGATAAATTGTGCCAAAACGGCGTTGTTGCATGTATGAGTCTATACTCTTGGGTGTATCCGTGATGGGTTACCCGTGGCTCCGGAGTGTGTCTGTATATGAGTCCGCTGCATGCTGATCATGACTTATGATCGATATGATATGATATGATATGATATATGGAAAATGGTGTCCTCTTGTGCATAGTTGCTACAATGGTAAGAATGAAAGTTATTTATTTTGTTAAAGGTAATGTGTGTGATCATTTTAAAAGAAAAAGTGAAAATTATTATTATTATTTTTTGAGTGTCAACCACTATTTTAAAACCCACTTCTTAAAGTAGAGCGTGTTGACTTACTCAGTACCATTGTACTGATAAAAAGTTGTTGTGTTATCTTTTTACAGATATTGGAGCTGACATATGAACTGCATCTCATGACATGAGCATTTGGGGATGGGATTACCTTTCATCAAAAGATTGTTGCTTTAAGGAACCACGTACTTTTAAATATTAATGTCATATATATTGCCTTTAGTTTATGCTTCCGCGTGAGAAAGAACAATGACTCTGGTATTAAGTACTTTAAATTTTCTTATGTCTACATTTTATAAAATTGGCAATTATTTTTAAAGTTCATACTACAAAAATTTATATTTAGCCGTAGCACTTGTCAATTAAGTTAGCCAAAGGGCGAGCCTGACTGACAAGTGTGGCGGTAACATTCTGAAACCTTATGAGGATGAATTTCGGGGTGTTACAGAGTGGTATCAGAGCGTATTTTTAAACTCTAAGTATTTGTAAACTGTTAAATATAGAGCTACATGAGGTGATTCTGTCTAAGGAGTCTGGTTTTTAAAGATTGTCCGTCAGCCGGTGGCTCTACCAGTCTTCCCTGGGAATCAACTTTGTAGCTCTATATTTTAACTAGTTGGCAAATTACTTAGAAGGCGGTACCCTCTAATCTTAGCATTTCTTGGTTAAGTTAGCAACAAGGCGAGCTTGACTAAGGGATGCGACAGTTTAACTCCGGTTTATGGATTTAAAAAAAAAATGTCCATTTTGAGAAAGAAATATGCAAAATATTTTTCAAAGGCCCATATGGGTTATGTTAAATTTTGAAACTTAGAAATTATTTTTGGGGTGGGGACATATGCATTCATGAGCATGCATCATTTTTTATAAAATTTAAAAACTAATAATAATAAAATAAAATAAAATATTGTTATGATATACTAAGTCAGTTGACCTTATCATAAGTGCTCTTTTTAAATTCTCTATCTTGTAATATTTTCTAGATTTATGAAATAAAGCTTGTTATTTCATTCCTTCTGGTTAATCTCTAAATAAAGTTATACTCCTAACTTAGACATTTCTGCATTAACTCATCCTTATACTATGACCTAACGAGTTTTAGGAAATAATCATCCCTTAGACTTGAACTCACTCTTGCTTAACCATCCTTAGCAGAATGGCACCCCGTGCAAGGACTAGAAAAACCCTCCGAAGTGTTAATGCCCTCAACAACATGGAGCCACACCAAAATCCGAACATGACTAACCACGAAGTGCCAGCAGCACCGGGTGTATCCAATCAATAAGCTGTACCACCTGCACACAATGTACATCACCCTGACACCACCAACAATCAGGGCGTTGGACACAACATGGTACCTCCTAATCAGGGAGCACCCAACAACCAAACTCGTCAGAATCAAAATACGCCAAACTCGCTTGACAATGATCGCCTAAGGATCATTGAGCAAATGCTCATTGCCTTGGGTCAGGGTCAAATTAATCAAGCCACAGCAGCTGTGCCGCCATCTCAAGCCCAGCTCAATCACCTAGCAGTGGTGAACCAATACAGACCACCTCGTTATGATGGGCAGGAGGACCCTACTAAATTGGAGGATTGGATAAAAAGTTTCAACAAGCTACTCGAGGCGACTCATTGCCCAGATGAGCAGAAGATTACTGTAGCCTCGTACCTTTTAGGAGGTGACGCAGATGACTGGTGGCAGTTACAGAAGAGAGAGCTAGATGATCATGAGGAGTATACATGGGAAAACTTTACAGAAGCTCTAAGAGAAAGGTTTTACCCAATGAGTACCAAAGCAGCAATGTATGAAGAGTTTCTGTCGTTACGACAAGGAGCACAATATGTACAAGAATACTATGTCAGATTCAAGGAGTTAGTCAGATTTGCTCCTAAGTTAGTCTCCACCGATGCCGAGAAGGCACAGAAGTTCGAAATGGGATTAAACCTCTCCATTAAAGAAGTGGTGGTTGGAGTTCAGTATCCTACCCTCCAAGCGATCTACGATCGAGCTGTCGCAGTTTCTCGTGTACAACAGATGAAGAGAAAAGCCGGGGAGTCTAGCCGCGGGTTCCAAGGACAGGACAAGAGGATTCGGGACAACCGAGGAAGCAGCAGCAGCAACAACCACCTCAGCAACAATAAAGACAATATTCGAGGTGGGCAGAATCGACCCGTCCAGGGAAACAAAGGAGGGGGCAACAATGGTACTAGAAACCATGAAGGGTACATACCACAATGCCCAAAATGCAACAAGCCCCACTTGGCTAGAGGATGCCCCAAGCCGGGTACATGTTATAGATGTGGCCGAGAAGGTCATATGAGGGAGGAGTGTAAGACCCGCATTGAAAATATTACAAAAAGAGATGACCTTATCAATATCCCCACTCAGCCAAATAATCAGGATGTGCGAAACGGAAATAATCAAGGACAGAGGCCTCAGCAAAATAGAAACCAACAAGGGAACCATGGAGCACCTATAGGGCGGCTCAATGTTATTAATCAGGCAGATCTTTCAACTCAAGGGGATGTGATAACAGGTACATTTACGGCTTTAAGTGTGCCTGTTAAGGTTTTATTCGATTCTGGAGCAAGTTGTTCGTTTATCTCTTCTAGAATCTTGCCTGAATTAGAGATGCCAAAACCTAAAATGATTAACTTAGGAATTCAGTTGCATTCGGGAAAAATTGTATCGTGCACCAAACGATACAATGGGATTCCTATAGTCATTAAGAACCTTGAGTTCTATGCAAACTTAGTAGAATTTGACCTTAAAGATTTTGATATTATATTGGGAATGGATTGGCTTACCCAATATAAAGCTGTAATTGAGTGTCAGAAACACAAAATTACACTGTCTAAGACGAGAGGCAAAAAGGTCAACTACTATGTCCAACTCCCCAAACGTAAGACTAAGGTAGTAAATGCCTTAAAATTTTATAGTCTTATGCAGAAAGGATATATGCTTTATGCATGCTATATCCATAACCTCAAGTTAAAGGAGAATAAAATTAATGACATTCCAGTAGTGAGGGAGTATCCAGATGTATTCCCAGAAGAAATTCCTGGAATGCCTCCAGAACGTGAAGTCGAGTTTACAATCGATCTACTTCCCGGAACAGAACCTGTATCAAAAGCTCCTTATCGCATGGCAACCCTAGAAATGAATGAACTCAAGGAGCAACTTGAGGAATTATTACAAAAGGGGTATATACGACCTAGCACATCGCCGTGGGGAGCACCAGTCTTATTCGTCAAGAAGAAAGATGGAAGGTTACATCTTTGTATCGATTATAGAGGTTTAAATCAGGTAACGGTTAAAAACAAATACCCATTACCTAGGATTGATGACCTTTTCGATCAACTTAAAGGTGCAACGGTATTCTCCAAGATAGATTTGCGATCCGGTTATCATCAACTGCGAATCGCTGAAAAGGATATTCCGAAAACTGCTTTCAGGACACGTTATGGACATTACGAATTTACAGTGATGTCCTTTGGGCTAACAAATGCCCCAGCAGTATTCATGAATCTCATGAATGATGTGTTTCGAGAATTGTTAGATCAATGTGTAGTCATTTTCATCGACGACATCTTGATCTATTCAAAGAGCAATGAAGAGCATGAGCAACACTTGCATCAGGTGCTAGAGACATTAAGGAAACACCAACTCTATGCCAAGTTGTCCAAGTGTGACTTTTGGCTAGAAAAAGTAGCATTTTTAGGCCACGTTGTATCAGCTGATGGAGTTTCTGTTGACCCAGCAAAAATATCAGCAATCACCGAGTGGCCTACGCCTACTAATCAAACAGAAGTGAGAAGTTTTCTTGGACTGGTTGGATATTACAGGAGGTTCGTCAAGGACTTTTCCAAAGTTGCACGACCTCTGACTCAACTTTTGAAGAAAGGCTTGAAGTATGAATGGACAGAAAAGTGTGAATCATCATTTCAAGAGTTAAAGAAACGCCTCACAACAGCACCAATTTTAACATTGCCAACAGAGAATGGAGATTTTGAAGTGTATAGTGACGCTTCAAAAGAGGGGCTAGGGTGTGTTTTAATGCAACAACAACAAGTCATTGCATATGCATCACGACAATTGAAGCCTCATGAGGAGAATTATCCGACGCACGACCTAGAATTAGCAGCGGTAGTGTTCGCATTAAAGATTTGGCGACACTACTTGTACGGACGAACTTGTCGGATATTCACCGACCACAAGAGCCTTAAGTACATATTTACTCAGAAGGAGTTAAACATGAGGCAACGCAGATGGTTAGAGTTGATCAAGGATTATGATTTGGACATCGCCTACCATGAAGGGAAAGCTAATGTGGTCGCAGATGCGTTGAGCCGCAAGACTCGACACGTGGCAAATACTCTTATCTTACCTTCGGAACTGTATATGGACTTGGTCAAGGTAGACACGGAGCTAGTCCATTATGGAACTGTGGAAAATGTCATTAATGCTATGACCATTGAATCTACGGTATTTGATGAAATACGCAGTGCTCAACCAGGCGACATAAAGCTTGAAAGGATTAAGAAGAAGGTTGCTAAAGGAAAAGCAATTGGTTTTGCAATCCATGAGGATGGAAGCATTCGCTTCAAAGGGAGATGGTGCGTACCGCATAAATGCGTAGAGCTAAAATGAAGATTAATGGAAGAAAGCCACAACACCCCGTATTCAGTACATCCAGGGGGTGATAAGCTTTATAAGGATTTAAAGAAGGTTTATTGGTGGCCAAGGATGAAGAATGAGGTTGTTGAGTTTGTGGCTAGATGTTTAACCTGTCAAAAGGTTAAAGCAGTACGTCAGAAGCCCTTAGGACTCATGAAACCATTGGAAATCCCGAGTTGGAAATGGGATAGTATATCAATGGATTTTGTTTCAGGACTACCACGATCACCAAAAGGAATGAATAAAATTTGGGTAATTGTTGATAGATTGACAAAGATTGCGATCTTCATACCAATGAAGGATACATGGTCTATGGATCAATTAGCAAGAGCATATATCAATAACGTGGTTCGACGACATGGAGTGCCACATGATATAACCTCTGATAGAGACAGCAGATTTGTCTCTCATTTTTGGACCAAGCTGCAAGAAGCTCTTGGTACCCAAATTAAAATGAGCACCGCTTTTCACCCGATGACGGATGGACAAACAGAAAGGACAATCCAAACACTGGAGGACATGCTGAGAGCATGCGTTCTTGAATTTAAAGGAAGTTGGGAAAAGCATCTACCTTTGATAGAGTTCTCTTACAATAACAGCTATCATGCTAGTATAGGTATGGCACCGTTTGAGGCACTCTATGGACACAAGTGCCGAAGCCCATTATGTTGGGAAAAATTTGAGAATTCTATTGTGGTTGAGCCGCAACTCATTGAAGACATGGTCCAAAAGATCAAGATGATCCAAGGGAAAATGAAGGCAGCACAAGATCGACAGAAAAGTTATGCCGATGTTAGGCGACAAGACCTAGAATTTCAAGTTGGAGATAAGGTTATGCTGAAAATATCACCTATGAAAGGAGTGATGCGTTTTGGAAAGCGGGGAAAGTTAAGTCCTCGATATATTGGACCGTATGACATTCTGGAACGAGTCGAAACCCTGGCATACAAACTAGCCCTACCGCCACAACTATCTCGAGTGCACAATGTGTTCCATGTTTCACAGTTAAAGAAATATGTGCATGACCCAACCCATGTACTTCAACAGGAAGTAATTGAACTCAAAGAAGATCTAACTTATGAAGAGTATCCAATCCAAATACTCGACATCAAAGAAAGAACGACAAGGAACAAGACCACCCGGATTGTTAAAGTACTTTGGTCCAATTATGGTACGGAAGAAGCAACATGGGAACTAGAGGATGATATGAAGCAACGCTACCCCAATCTCTTTTTAAACGACTAAATAACAGTTATGGGGACATAACTGTAGGCTTAAGGGGGGGAGGATGTAACCACCCGACACAATCTTGATAGGGTATGTTCAAAATCTCCTAATTTTTTTTTCTTTCTTTTCCATTAACTTTTATCTTATATTCCGCATATTAGATTGCCATAGTAGTTTTCATTAAAACTTCGAGGACGAAGTTGATTTTTAAGGAGGGTGGATTGTAATACCATAGATATTACCCGAAATAATTGTAATTCACTAAAGAGACTTTTATTAAATATTTAATCACTTGCTTAAAGAATTAGTATATTGATTTTTCTACAAAACAACACTTGAAAAACTATATATGTAAATTTGTCTTTTCCAAAAGAAATATGAATTTCAATATCATGGGTAATAGAATTATATAGTTTATGGAATATTTTTTTTAAATCTATTGTTTAAATTATATATATAAGTTTTTATATATATACACATTGGTCTTGAAAATTATTATGAGGATAGTATGTGAATATTTTAAGTACTTTGATATTCATTATGGAATAAATTTTTATAAAAATAAAAGTATGAGTTTTTTATGTGAATCTATGAGAATTAACTTTTATATATAAGAAAATATATTCATAGATTATAATTTTTATTTGATGATGACATGAAGACTTTGTGGTTTGAGTATTGTTATGAATAAAATAAAACCATGCAAGTATATTATTATTATCTTTTTGAAAGCACATTAATATAAATACAATACTTGAAATAAATAAATAAATATTATATTATCATATCCAACTCATTGAGTATAAATGCATGCCACTAAATAATGGCAAGAATAATGATTTTTGTAGACAAGCTAATACTTCAATCATTTTCATGATACACTACTTACACAAATATAAGGTTAAAAGCAATTGCAAGAAATTTTCTTCCTAAACAAATAGATGAAAAATCCACATGATTAACAAGTGTCTTGGATGAATGGCTAGCAAAGAAAGGTGATCAATTATCTCTTGAACCCACCAAGATTAATAGCCTCCATAATAGGCAAACCATTATGTTAATAGACAACATGATGGACAAAATTAATAGTCTCCCAAATTAATAGCCTCTTTGTTAGGCTATAAGGACCAAATGAGTGGATACAAATACTTTAACCATTATTGCTCAAGACACACTTAATTGGATGATTGGTGAGGTTGTAATCACTCTCACAACGTGTCATGTTCAATTGTTCAAATCTTAGCCTATAAATAGAGGGAGTTTCTAGCCTTCAAACACACCAATCTCATCCATCTCATTAGCCAAATTCACTACCCATTTTATTCTTCAAAGTTCTCCCACATAGTGAGCATATCTTAAGGATTGTGGAGTCTTGTAGGCTTGGCAACCTTCATCATTCAAAGAGTTCTAACTCTTCTCAACACTTGGTTAGTAAGATATCATCCTTGAAACTTGTATCTTAGAGATCTAAATCTTTTATTTTTATACTATAAATTGATTTCCCTCTATTTGTCGAATTTCAGCGAAACCCGTAATGTGTAGTGCGAATCTTGTGTTATAACGGCCATTATCTTTGAATCTCCTTGCTCTTATACATCTATTCAGTAAGTTAACACTCTCTACTTCAAGTTTTGGAGATCCCAATCCATGTTTTAAGAGTACAAAATTAGAATTTCCCCATTATACCAAAATCTGTCAATTTTTCGTTTACATAAAGATCCATCTTTTAAAACTATTTTGGTTCATTATCCCTCAAATGTTCCTTCATAAAACTTGTTCATTATTGAGTTGAGTATCTTTCTGGAAAATTTTATAATTTTTAGAACTCATATGAAAAATTTATCGGATCCGCTTTATCAAAAGGTCGAAATCTCTTTTTGTTGAAATCTAAGAAATGATAGTGTTTCTGAAATCCTCATTTTTGAAGGTCTTAAGTGTTTCAAACCCGAATGGTTTATTCATGAAAAATATTTATCTATATGTTATCTACCTTGTAGTAAAATTTCAGAATTTTTGGTCGCAAATTACTATTTTTAAAACCTGTTGAAAATTATAGAGTCACCATTGAATTTCTGACAGAATACATGTTCTGAAAAGAACTCAATTTTTGAACTCTTTCCATACCTTATTTTGAAAAGTGTAAAACATGAAACTTGTTCAACTATGTGTTGAGTATCTACAGTTTAAATTTCAAAGCAATCGCCTTTCATATGAATTTTTAAACTGACTTGGCGTAAACTGCGACATTGGACTTGATTTTTGGTCCAAATGAGAAATTGTTGGATTTTGAGATCCATGAAATGATATTTTCATATCTATGAGATATTGATATGAGAGTTAAATGTTGAAATGATATTTGGCATTATTGAATGCCCTTGTTATGAGGTTACTCCCGTGAAATTGTTGAAAACTCTTTTAAAGATGATATTATGTGGAAAATTGTGAAAAACTCTTTTAAATCCATTGTGCACTATTAACTTGAGTAAGATGCCATACTTGATAGAGGGCTAATGCACTAGGGATGTGTCTTGCGGGGCCTCCCCCTCTAAATATGCCAAGACGGCATTGTTGATAAATTGTGCCAAAACGGCGTTGTTGCATGTATGAGTCTATACTCTTGGGTGTATCCGTGATGGGTTACCCGAGGCTCCGGAGTGTGTTTGTATATGAGTCCGCTGCATGCTGATCATGACTTATGATCGATATGATATATGGAAAATGGTGTCCTCTTGTGCATAGTTGCTACAATGGTAAGAATGAAAGTTATTTATTTTGTTAAAGGTAATGTGTGTGATCATTTTAAAAGAAAAAGTGAAAATTATTATTATTATTTTTTGAGTGTCAATCACTATTTTAAAACCCACTTCTTAAAGTGGAGCGGGTTGACTTACTCAGTACCATTGTACTAATAAAAAGTTGTTGTGTTATCTTTTTACAGATATTGGAGCTTACATATGAACTGCATCTCATGACATGAGCATTTGGGGATGGGATTACCTTTCATCAAAAGATTGTTGCTTTAAGGAACCACGTACTTTTAAATATTAATGTCATATATATTGCCTTTAGTTTATGCTTCCGCGTGAGAAAGAACAATGACTCTGGTATTAAGTACTTTAAATTTTCTTATGTCTATATTTTATAAAATTGGCAATTATTTTTAAAGTTCATACTACAAAAATTTATATTTAGCCGTAGCACTTGTCAATTAAGTTAGCCAAAGGGCGAGCCTGACTGACAAGTGTGGCGGTAACATTTTGAAACCTTATGAGGATGAATTTCGGGGTGTTACATTTACTAACCTATTTTCCAAATAAACTTACTCCATATGATATCCATAAATCTGAATATTGTCGTCGTTCTAATGGTTTACTTTTAATTAAACGCTACAGTACTTCTAAGCACGTCAGTTCTTTAAACTCTCGGCACTTTTATAGAAACCGTGCATTTCCAAAACGGTCCTCTAACTTGTTGCATTTGGCCTTTCGGTCTTTTTTTTCTTTATCTTTTACATTTTAGTAAATAATGCTACTCCCTCCGTTCCATTATAAATGTCTTGTTACTGCCGGGCGCATGAATTAAGGTAGAATTGATTTGTGAATAGTATATGATGAGGTCCACATAGTTGTTGGAGGAGAAAATTATTTTCTATTTATAGAAAGAATACATTTGTAATGAAACATCCAAAAATAGTACTCCCTCTGTCCCATTTTATATGTCACATTTCTTTTGGGCATGGTATTTTAGGTAGAATAAATTATTGTGTTAAAGTTGAGTAAATAGTTGATGTGATGTTTGTTTGAAGGAGTAAAAATTTTCTAAATAAGAAAATGTGACAATTGAAGTGAGACGGACCAAAATAGAAAATGAGAGACGTAGGGAATAAGTAGGAACTATAGTAAGTAATGAAGTACTTTGTATATGATAGGTTCACATAGTAATGGGACGGATGGAGTAAAAAATCATAATACTATTGTTTATGCACTTATGGTCCTTATGTGCGAAAAAGATTCTGGTGTCCTCATTTTCGCCCAATCAACTTGCGTGAGTTATTTAATTAGTTGGTCAATCAATTTTACAAATAAAATAAAATAATTAGTAGAAACTTAATTTAATGTGTTTTAAATTAAGCTTTAAAGTGAAATGTATTCCTATATTGTAAAACACTTTGGACTAAAATTAAACCCTGAAACAATGGGGATAAGATTGGAGAAACAACAATATGAAATGGAACAAGGTTTGGAAATAAGAATAAGGATATGGGGATAGAGGAGTGGTTAAGTACAGCCGCATGCACATATTGCAGTGGCCGGATATCCAAAAATAATGGTAATGTGTATGAAGTGATGTGTGAGTATAAAAGAATAATGAATAGAGGTTATGAAAAAACATAACAAAAAAATAATCTATCGTCTACATATCTGCATTACTTTACGAGACTTATACATCATTTCATCATATGCTGACAAATATGTTGACTGTACCGTGTAACTTTATTGTTGGGATAGCCGTTCCTAAGGGTGATTAATGAGTAGTGCTACTCGTACTCGACTCGAAAAAAACTCAACTATCGCTACTCAACTCAAGCTCGAGCTCGCATAAAGTCAGGCTCAAGTATTTTTAGTACTCGAGCATTTGAGCTCGATTCGACTCGATAACACACTTTGCACACATTTTAATTAATCTTCTCTCATATTTTCCCTCACACTCTACTCTATTTTCTATTAAAAAATATGTCACTTATTTAAAATATATCAACGAGGAAAAATAGTCACTCTTAAAATATTAAAAATATATTTCTAAAGAATTTTATTTCTACTATCTTAATTGTACAATAACCAACTCAATATTCAAATATCAAATTGTATAGAGTCTTTTAGGCTATGGTGAAAAATTCAAAATCAAATGTTAAAAAATATAATAAAATAAAATTCAAAATTAAGTTACCGAGCTCGAGTTTAGCAAAATAAAATAAAAATATCCTCGCGAGTTACTCGAACTCGATTATACTTGAGTTGGAACTCGAACATATGCCATCAAACTCAAACACAAGTATCATGGTACTCGAGTTCGACTCGACTCGACTCGTTAACACCCTAGCCGTACCTAATCCAACCTCAAAGATTTGTCGAAATACTATAATTAATTTTCCCAAAATCCAAACCCTATGCTGAAAGGGGCAACAAAACGCCTGACGAGTGACTTATTACCGAGGAGGATTAGGCTCGTTCTCGTTTTACTTGATTCCAATATGAATAGCAGCGCTCTCCGACTGCGAAGAACCCTCTCCCTACTCTCTTCCAAAAATTCTTCATCCCTTCCCAAACCCAATTGCATATCCCATCTGGATCTTGTTTTGGTTTTCCCCCTTGCCCACCATTTCTCCACCTCTGCCTCGGCCCCTGACCCTACTCTTTACGAATTCTTGGTGCACACCCACCATTTCTCCCCTGAGTCCGCTTCCCAAATTGCTTCTGTTCTGTCCCCTTTCTCAAACCCAGAAAGATGCGGTTCAATCCTTTCTTACTTCAAAGAAACCGGCTTTTCCACTTCCCAATTGGAGAAAACCCTCAAAGTCTGGCCCCGGTTGCTCGCTGCAAATCTTGACAGAGTTATCAAGCCCAAAGTCAAGTTTTTTCACGATTTGGGGCTTTCTGGCGGTGACTTTGCCAAGATAGTCACACGAGATCCCATTATTCTAACGCGGAGTCTGAACAACAGGGTAATCCCAAATGTGTCCGTTCTAAACAACTTCTTGGGATCCGAGGATGAGTTGGCTAGGTTTTTGAAAGCGTCTGCCTGGTATTTATTCTCCAATTTGGATGACTGTTTGCTCCCAAATGTTCAGCTCCTCCGCAAGTGTGGGGTCTCTATGCCTCAGATCCTTGCGATGATGCACTCCGCACCGAGGGTTATGCTGCTTAAGCACGAGCATATTAAAAAACTAGTTGCCCGGGCAGATGAGTTGGGGGTCAGTCGGAGTTCCAAAATGTTCGTTCATGCCGTTCGGGTGTTAGCTTCGATGACAAATGAGACTTGGGAAAGCAAGATGCAGAGTTTCCGGGAGGTGGGATTTTCAGATGATGATATAGCGGCAGTCTTTAGGAAATCCCCATTCGTTCTTGCCTTGTCAGGGGAGAAGATAAAGAAGACCAAACAAGTTATTCTGGCAAATGGGGTGTACAGTCTATCCGATATAGTTAAGAACCCAGCGTGTCTTGGGTTGAGCATTGAGAAGAGGTTTAAGCCAAGGTTCCGAGTGCTGGAATTGTTGGAGGCTAAGAAGTTGCTTGAGAGCTGGCCTTGGTTTTGGAAGTTCTGCTCCCTGAAGAATAAGGAATTCTTTGACACATATGTTGGTCCTTTTGTCGATGAAATTGGAGATGTTTATGCAGCAAGTGCAAGTGATTCAAAGCTGAAATAGAAGTTCTGATTTTGCATAGGAGTAAATGTTTTGGATTGATATTGACTAATGCTGTACTTTTGGATTTTGGTGTATTGTTTTATGGTAAATTAGCTGAGAATCATGAACTTGAGCATAACGGTGCACTTTCAATTCAAACACGATGCAAGAAAGTAGCCCTTTTATATATGATATATTGTAGCTTTTAATTCCAAATTGTACATGAGAATCTGGTTATTTTTCATATGAGATAGACATGTTCATGTTGTTAGGTTTTAGCCTTGTCAATGTATAAACTTCAATACCTAGGGTTTTAGATTTAAATCCATATCATCATCCAATGTAGGATAGGTTTAGGTTTAATTGTGATTTATGTTTGGTCATTGGGTGCATTGAGATGAAACTTTGTAGATTTGAAGTTGTTTTTCTGTTGAGAAGGTGAAATCATTCGAGGGCCTCTTTCTCTATGGTTTTGTGTGCTTAGGAGGGCTTTTCAACAAAAAAATTTGTAAGAGTGTTCAAAAAAAAAAAAAAAAAAACAAAAAAAAAAACACTTGAACACTCCTAAGCGTGTTCAACAAAAAATGTTGATCTTTTATCGGAGGGGAAGATAAAGAAGACAGAATTCTTTTGGCAAATGGGAAGTACAACCTATCCAATACTTCTCAATGCTCAGCGCAAGGGGTACCGGGTTGCCAACAATATTGGATAGGTTGTACTTCCCATTTTTGAAGGATCCGAGTGCTGAAATTTTGGAGGATAAAAACTTGATTCGAAGATGACCTTATTTTTCGATGTTCTGCTCAATGACAGATGAGTAATTCTTTGCAAAACATGTTACTCCTTTCCGGGATGAAATCGGTGATGTGTATATGGCAAAGAGTGAACCTAATGTGAAATAGATGTTTTGCCCAACAGCAGCACTATTCTATTGATATCAACTCTTGTGTGCATTTTTAGCTACTTTTGTGGCAAATGAGTAGAAAATCTTGATCTTGGTCAGCAATGTGCACTTTCGAATTTCAATTCATGGTTCTCAATTCTCAAATACCATAGGATTCTACGAGTACTCAAATACCATTGCAAGTCTGGAAGAAGCTATAGAAATCTGCCATAGAATTACTTTGTAGAGGAGGGTGATATTTGCTTTCGAATTACTTTAGCAATGATGTTTTATCATCGCGCCCTGATGATTAAGGAAGTTCTGAATGGAACGATCGGCCAATAGCCCAAATAAACGAAAGAATTGGTTACATTTTTCATATAATCTTCTCTTATAGATTATGGATAGGCTCAAAAATCTATCAGACCCTTTAACAATTAATGTGTTGGATATAAAACGAATCAGTGCTGGTTCGTTTTATGGTAACTTGCGGAAGCTAATTTGAGCAGAGTTCTAAGTTCTTGCATTTCATTTCAATTCTTCACTAGTATAACCTTAATTAATTACTGCGGGGCTTGAAGTTGTCTTTGTTTTTTAAGCTTTTTCTTTCCCCTGCTTCAGCAAATTTGAGTCGAAACTCGAGACATGAACCTTGTCTTTCTGCTTTCATGACCCTCCAAGGCTGTCTTAAATTTGCTCTCAGAAAATAGGTTATGGCCTTCTACTAAACCACATTAGTATATGCTGGGTAAGGTAAGCTAAGGCTAAGCTAGGTGAGTAGCAAAGAATGGTGAATGCAGTGAAAGGCAAAGGAGAGCAAAGAATGATGAAATCAAATTACTTTTAAACAATGTTAAAAAATAAAAAATACTACCTCTGTTCTCTTTTAAGTGCACTCATTCTGCATTTCACGCAGTTCAATACACATTTTAAAATGTCAATAACTCGAATTATATATAAGTAAAAATTATAAAAAAAAATAATATTATAAAATTACGTGATTAGATGAATCTAACAATATCTCACTTGACTATGTTTTATCTTATATAACTATGCTAAAAAAATTGATCAAAGTTACTTAATGAATAGTAACTAATATGCTAATGGAACAATTATATGAGAACGGAGGAAGTAAAAAATACATGGGCATCATATTTGAAATTTGTTTTCCATTTATCCCAGTACTAGATAGTCAGTTCTATCGGTTGACAGAACAATAAAAGGGCTCAGAGAGCTTTAAAACCTAAGCCAAACTAGGGATGGCAAAATATACTGAGCCAGAAGATTTCGGGGCGGGCGGGGTGGTGATGGAGACGACTCACTCCGTTTATTGTCACAAACCTGAATTTTTGAGTGGGTCAGTGAGGCCTTCCCCAATGGTGGGGAAGGTGGGTGACATGGCAGTGTTAAATACCCAAGGAGAAGGTATTTAACCATTGGGAGCAAGTGTATGTTGGGGAAGAGGTAGCTAATTAGCTACCCAGGTTTTTACCTCAAAAAATGTGCATTAACAGATTTTTGTTTTTTTTTCTCTTTTAAATTTATTTACCTATTTTTTAGTAATGAAGAAGATGGGATTCAATTTATTTTTTTATTTCTTTTCTATTTATCTGTTATAAATGTTGTGTTTTTATTTAAATTTTTTGAAATTTGTTTATAATATTTTAAATATCAAATAACTAAAATAATTGAAAAATATTAATTAATTATTTATTATTTATTTAAAAAATTAAATAATTATAATTGATAAATTAACATATAGATTGAATAGAGTAGTTTGTGGGTCCCAATAAATACCTACTTTTTGGGTATTATTGTTGGAGGAGAGTTTTATTAAAGATAGAGGTATTTAACTTTTGAGGTGGCGCTGACATGGCATCTAAATACCTGGAATGAGGAAGTTACCACTGGAGAAGGCCTGAGTGGGCCAAACCCTCATTGCCCCGCTAGAATAGATACTTCCTCCGTTTTTTAAAGATAGCTATGGACTCACTCAGCACGCAGTCCAATGCACATTTTAAACCATTAATAATTCAAATTCGGTACATGTAAAAATTCTAAAAGTTCGTTATTTAAAATCTACAAGACGAGACGAATCTAACAAGATCACACTTGGCCATATTTTAACTTGAATAACCATGAGAAAACTTTAAGTCAAAGTATATAAGTGAACAGTATCCATTAGTCAACAGTAGCTAACAAAAAAAACGGAGGGAGTATATTATATTCGTCCGTCTCAGCTCAAACGCAATATGGTCATTATTTGATTTTGACTCAATATTTGAAAGTATATGTTTGGAAAAAAAAATAATCGAGTTCGGTGCTGTTAAATTCGTCTAATCATATAGTTTTAAATATACTGCTTCTCTCCCATTTGAAATGTCTCGAAACATTTGGACACACAGTCCAATGTATTTATTTAATACTCCATAAATATTTTAAAATGAAGAGAAATAAAAATTAAAAAAATATATATTCTAAAACCATGCGAAAAACGAATTCAACAATATCCAACTTGACTATAATTTTTCTTATATAACTGCAACAAAAGTTTATGTCAAACATGCATAATGAAAAGTATACAAAGTCCAAATGAGATGTTATAAATGGGATGGATTGAATATAATTTTCACTTTTATATATTGTGAGATATTAACAATTAAAAACGTACATTACAAAAAGACAAACAAAACATTTTAATTGAGAGTTGCAACTTGCAATGATATGAAAATAGGTACAAATGGCATATACTAGAATCTAGAATGAATGTTTTATTTGGCTTTACGATGTTGTACTTGGAAGTTGCAATGATATGAAAATGGAAAAAAGGACAAATAGGTCCTTTTTCTTTTCCAAAAATTCAAATCAGTCCTTTTTCTATTTTATTATCAAAACAGTCCTCTACAAATGCTAATTATGTTCAAATCAGTCTTTTTTCACTAATTATATTATAATTGCTGACGTGGCAAGAGTTTTAATTTAAACCTGACACGTGTGCATAATATTAGTCATTTTTCTTTTATCTTTTGCAAATCCAGTCCTAACCTTTTGTTTTGTTCTATTTAGTCTTTTACCCCAATCACTCATTTTATATTAGTTGGCCTCCAACCTTTCAAATTATTTCATTTTAGGTCCAAAACCTTAAATTTTTTATTATTACTAATCCATTTATCAAATAAATGCCCAACATATTTCCGTAAATAAAATTAAATACCAAACCTCATACATTGGGTTTGACCGCCTTGTTACCGGGTCTTCGAAGTTCCGGATTTTACGTACTCTCTCTAACCACCCGACCGTAACCGATGGTTCATTGGTTCTGGTTTCCTTCAGCAACAATCAACACAATCATACTTTGTGGACAATAAAATTCAGGCTATTTTTTTAATATTTTTAATAATATTAATATTTTTTTTCAATAAAACCAAGGCTTCCTGTATCCATAACCTTCCAAAAATTCAAGTTAAATCATTTACTCAAATATTGCTACATCCTAAGGTAGGACGCAGAGTAAGATTGTGTTGATTGTTACTGAAGGAAACCAAAACCAATGAACCATCGGTTGTGGTCGAGTGGTTATTAGAGAGAGTTCGTAAAATTCCGGTACTTGAAAGACCCGATAACAAAGCAGTCAAACCCAATGTATGAGGTTTGGTGTTTAATTTTATTTATGCAAGTATGTTGGGCATTTATTTGATAAATGGATTAGTAATAATAAAAAATTTAAGGTTATGGGCCTAAAATGAAATAATTTGAAAGGTTGGAGTCCAATTAATATAAAAATGAGTGATTGGGGTAGAGGACTAAATAGAACAAAAGTTTAGGACTGAATTGACAAAAGATAAAAGAAAAAGGACAAATATTATGCACACGTGTAGGTTTAAATTAAAACCCTTGCCACGTCAGCAATTAGAATATAATTAGTGAAAAATGACTGATTTGGATATAATTAGCATTTGTAGAAGACTGTTTTGGTAATAAAATAGAAAAAAGACTGATTTGAATTTTTGGAAAAGAAAAGTACTTATTTGTCCTTTTTTCCATATGAAAATAGGTGCAAATGGCATATAGTTTTGCTTATCAATTAAATTTCCCAAAATCCAAACCCTAATGCCCGCAATTGGTTTTACTTGATTCCAATATGAATAGCGGCAGCGTTCTTCGATTGCGAAAAACCCTCTCCGTACTCTGTTCCAAAAATTCTCCATCCCTTCCCAAACCCAGTTGCATATCCCATCTGGATCTGGTTTCGGTTTCCCCCCTTGGCCACCATTTCTCCACCTCTGCCTCGGCCCCTGACCCTACTCTTTACGAATTCTTGGTGCGCACCCACAATTTCTCCCCCAAGTCCGCTTCCCTAATTGCTTCTGTTCTGTCCCCTTTCTCAAACCCAGAAAGATGCGATTCCATCCTTTCTTTCTTCAAAGAAACTGGCTTTTCCACTTCCCAATTGGAGAAAACCCTCAAAGTCAGGCCCTGGTTGCTCGCTGCAAATCTTGACAAAGTTATCAAGCCCAAAGTCGAGTTTTTTCACGATTTGGGGCTTTCTGGCGGTGACTTTGCCAAGATAGTCACACGGGATCCCATTATTCTGACGCGGAGTCTCAAGAACAGGGTAATCCCAAATGTGTCCGTTCTAAACAACTTGTTGGGATCTGAGGATGAGTTGGCTAGGTTTTTGAAAGCGTCTGCCTGGTATTTATTCTCCGATTTGGATGACTGTTTGCTCCCAAATATACAGCTCTTCCGCAATTGTGGGGTCTCTATGGATCAGATCCTTGCGATGATGCACTCTGCACCGAGGTTTATGTTGCTTAAGCATGAGCGTATGAAAATACTAGTTGCCCGGGCAGATGAGTTGGGGGTCAATCGGAGTTCCAAAGTGTTCATTCATGCCGTTAAGGTGCTCTCTTCCATGACAAATGAAAACTGGGAGCGCAAGCTGAGGAGTTTCCGGGAGGTGGGCTTTACAGACGATGATATAGCAGCTGTATTTAGGAAAACCCCATTGGTGCTTGGTTTATCTGGGGATAAGATAAAGAAGACAAAACAAGTTATTCTGGCAAGTGGGAGGTACAAGCTATCAGATATAGTTAAGAACCCAGCATGCCTTGGGTTGAGCATTGAGAAGAGGTATAAGCCAAGGTTCCGAGTGCTGGAATTGTTGGAGGCGAAGAAGTTGCTTAAGAGCTGGCCTTGGTTTTGGAAGTTTTGCTCACTGAAAAATAAGGAATTCTTTGACACATATGTTAGTCCTTTCGTCAATGAAATTGGAGATGTTTATACAGCAATTGCAAGTGATTCAAAGCTGAAATAGAAGTTCTGCATTTGCATAGTACATGTCTCAGATTGAGATTGGCTAATGCTGTACTTTTGGTATATTGTTTTATGGTAAATTAGCTGATAATAATGAACTTGAGCATAACCGTGCACTTTCAATTCAAACACGATGCAAGTAAGTAGCCCTGTTTATAATTCCTCCGGGTTTTTTTTTTTTTTTTTTTTTTTTTTTGCTGACCAATGGATACTGTTTACACGCATAATTTGATTTAAAATTTTATCATAGTTATACAAGTTAAAATATAGTCAAGTGGGATCTTGATAGATTTGTCTTGCATTTAAAATGTTTGGACTGCGTGCTAGGTGGGTCCGTAATAAACATTAAAAAAACAAAGGAAGTAGTATATGACATACTGTAGCTTTTAATTCCAAAGGGTACATGAGGATCTGCTTATTTTTCATGAGATATGTTCATGTGGTTAGGTTTTAGCCTTTAGGTTTGTGTCAATGTATAAACTTCAATACCTTGGGTTTTAGATTTAAATCCATATTATCATCCAATTTAGGATAGGTTTAGGTTTAATTGTGATTGATGTTTGGTAATTGGGTGTATTGAGATGAACTTATGTAGATTTGAAGTTGTTTTTTGGTTGAGGAAGGTGGAATCGTTCGAGGGCCTGTTCTTGTCTGGTTTAATGCGCTTAGGTGGGCTTTTCAACAAGAAAGAGTTTAACATTCCTTTAGTGTGTTCAAAAAAAAAAAAAACTTTGAACATTCATAAGAGTGTTCAACAAAAAAAGTTGAACACTCCTAAGCATGTTCAGCAAAAATGCTGAACTTTCCTAAGAGTTCAACAAAAAAAAAAATTCGAACAGACACCTTTAAGAAAACAAGTAATTTCAGAACATTATTTTGTTTTGTTATTTTTTTTACTAATGCTTCTTACCTTTCGTGGTTCTGTTAGAAAGGTGTGTCATTGCCGCTGTCACACTGCCTCAACAAGAAAAGAAAAAGAACCAAGTGCAACAGGAACAACAAGATCAAGAAACAACAAGAAGATTAAGAGGCACCACAACAATTTTTTCAATGCTTTCGCCATTGTTCTGGTGAACACATTCCATATGTTCAAACATTTTTTGGTAAAAAGTTTGTGGCATATTGGAAAAATTAGAGATGAACAGAGCATTTTTTTTCTACATTAAAACACGGCAAGACATTCAATCACTCCAATAGTAGTACATTAAAACAGTCAATCATATCAAAATAACGAGAAAAAAAAATGTCAAAATGGTTCCGTAACTTTCCCCATTTTCAATTTGGTTCCATAATTTTGAAGTTTTTTTTTTTTTAATTTGGTGTCATAGTTTTGCTAATGGCCTAACCGGTCAGTAAAATAAAGTATACATCATCTAGATTGATTGAGTCCCAACCAGGGTTGTGCTGTGTTGAATAAAGCTGGTTGTCTTATGTTTCCTCGTGTTCTACTGGATTCCATCTATTTGTGAGGTCGTTGATCGCTGTTGCATATGTCGGTTTATTTGGAATAAAGCTGGTTGTCTTACGTTTCCTCGTGTTATACTGGATTCCATCTATTTGTGAGGTCGTTGATCGCTGTTGCATATGTCGGTTTATTTGGAAAGATTGCACCGATGATCATGGTATAACTATGATAAAGTGGAATAAAGCTCCAACCCCTAAATGTGTGGGTGGATTGGGGATTCGAACCTGTAGAGACATGAATTGATCTCTCTTGGGGAAGTCTTTCATGAACATTTTTATGTTGGCTTCTAAGGCCTAAGCCCTGGGTGACTATTCTTGCTGCTAAGTATCGTTGTTAGGGAGGTTTGTTACCTCAATGCTCGAGCGCCTCTGCTACCTATCAGGGCATTGATCAGGGGGCGGCCCCTCTATTAGCTGCAGGTTGCAGTATTTTTGCCTTGGGGATGGCAAGTGTAGCTTGTGGTATGATGCATATGGTTGAAAGGGGGACCGGTTGCTCCCAGAATACCTTATGTACACGTGGCGGATTTGGAGCTCAGGACAAGGTGAAGGATGTGTATGACTCCGGCCACTCGATATGGGAAGATGTGGTGACACCTCTGCTGGATTTCCTCAAGAAGGAGATTCGTGAGGATGGACCTTTTTCTCCAGGTGAAGGTGTTGGTATCACACATCGGTTGTGATGTGTCCTATTTATATCGGTTGGGAGCAACTCTACCTATCACCAATTGATTTTAGGTGTGAGCCTCCTATCCATGAATTTCTATACTTTTTCCTTCCTTGCATGCTGGTGTTGATGACTCTAGGCAGTGGGTAGGTTGTGTCCGCTGGTGATGAACATTGGAATTCTTGGATCATCATCGTCCGAGTTTTCAGTGGTTCCATATCCTTTAGACTAGCAATATCCATGATAAGGTCCCCCTTGGATGCATCTCCATGTCATTAGTTAATTAAAAAAAAAATCAAAATTATTTGGGAGCCAACCTTGCATGGTCGACCAAATGGGATATCCAACCTCATGGTCCCTTTCATTCCACCAATCAAATTTTTGCACTTGTACACATTTTATTGACACATTATAAATTGGTTTTATTTAAACCATTTAATTAATATATCTTTTATTTAATATAATTATATGTAATATAAAATATATCAAAAATTTTATTTTTTAATTCTCTATAAATAGACACCAACCTTGAGATATTTCAACCCACTATCAAAATTTCCTTATTTTTCTTTATATATAACATACTCCATCCTTTCTTTCCTAAATTTCTTAATTTTTAATAATATTTACATTTTTTCAATTTATAACTAAAATTTATGTTTCCAAAAAAAATATCATTAAGTTTTATAATTATTTTAATTAATTTATTGTCTTTTAGAAATTAAAAAAAATTATGATAAATAATAAGAATAATTATAATGAAATGGTTGGATGGTTGGGTGGTTATTGATAGAGGATGTAAAATTGGGGTGGTTGGGTTGGGATGAATATTGATGAGTTGGAGTAGAGAGATATTAATTAAATAATGAGATGGTTGGATGGTTAGGTGGTTGGGGTGGTTATAGTTAAAGATATTGGGAAGGATACGACGCATATTCGCGAAAAGGAGTGCTCGATTCATTGAGTTTTTCATATGGCTAGAGTCTGGTTTCTAGTAGTACTGGTTGATTTACTTTCTTGCCCTGCTCCCTCCCCTTATTTCGGTAGTTTTTATTTTTTTTTATTTTTATTTTTTTTCCGGTCCTTCTGCCTATGCGTCCGCGTCTCCCATTTATCCAAAGAAGAAAATTAAAGACATTGAGATGAGACGTTAGCCGGCGTAAGGAACCCTATCGTTGTATCCTTGCCCGAAATCCAAACCCTATGCCTGAAATTGTACTGAAAGGACAACAAAACGCCCGTCGGCAGAGGGCGGACTAAGGTTACTTTGATTCCATTATGAGTAGTGCTCTTCGGCTTCGCAAAACCCTCTCCCTTTTCTTCTTCAGAAATTCTTCATTCCTTCCCAAATCCAAATGCGAGTCCCATCTGGATCTGGTTTTGGTTTTGGTTTCCCCCCTTGGCCACCATTTCTCCACCTCTGCCTCAACAACCCCTAACCCTACACTTTACGAATTCCTTGTGCACACTCACCGATTCTCCCCTAAATCCGCTTCCCGAATTGCTTCTGCTCTGCCGCCGTTCGCAAACCCAGAAAAATCCGATTCCATCCTTTCTTTCTTCACAGAATCCGGCTTTTCCACTTCCCAATTGGAGAAAACGGTCAGAGTCCTGCCCCGGCTGCTCTGTGCAAATCTTGACAAAGTTATCAAGCCCAAATTCACGTTTTTTCACGATTTGGGCCTTTTTGGCAGTGATTTTGCAAAGATAGTTGCAAGGGATCCCCTTATTCTGGGACGAAGTCTCGACAACAGGATAATCCCAAATGTGCGCGTGCTAAACAACTTGTTGGGATCTAAGGATGAGTTGGCTAGGTTTTTGAAATCGTCTGCCTGGTTTTTGTTCTCTGATTTGGACGACAATTTGCTCCCAAATGTTCAGCTCTTCCGCAAGTGTGGGGTCTCTATGGATCAGATCCTGTCGGTAATGCACTCTTCTGCGAGGTTTATGATGGTTAAGCATGAGACTATGAAAAAATTAGTTGCCCGAACAGATGACATGGGGGTCAGTCGGAGTTCCAAAGTGTTCATTATTGCCGTTAGGGTGCTTGGTTCGATGACAAATGAGACTTGGGAGCGCAAGCTGAGGACTTTCCGTGATGTGGGGTTTTCAGATGATGATATAGCAGATGTATTTAGGAAAAACCCATCGATGCTTGCTTTATCCGGGGAGAAGATAAAGAAGACAAAACAAGTTCTTCTGGCAAATGGGAGGTACAACCTATCCGATATAGTGAAGAATCCGTCATCCCTTGGGATGAGCATTGAGAGGAGGTATAAGCCGAGGCTCCGAGTGCTGGAAGTGTTGGAGGGTAAGAAGTTGATTGAATCCTGGCCTCCTTTCTGGAAGTTCTGCTTACTGAAAGATAAGGAATTCTTCCACAAATATGATGTTTCTCTTTATGGCGGTGAAATTGGAGATGTTTATGTTTCAGCAAGTACAAGTGAAACAAAGCTGAAATAAAAATTTTTAGCTTTCGAATAGTACATGTTTCAGATTGACATTGGCTAACTTTGTTCTTTTATTGGATCCTTTTTATGGTAAAGTAGCTGAGAATCATGACCTTTGAGCAATGAGCATAATTGTGCACTTTCAATTCAAACACAACTCAAATACCCCTGTCGATCTATGATAGTAGTAGCTTTTAATTCTAAATGTTTATGATAATCTCTCTATTTTCATATAAGAGAGGCATTGGAACCAAAAGACACAACATAGGAAATGCAAGATATTCATTCATGTTGTTAGTGTGGTGCAGTTGATGTTGGCCTGGAATTGGTGTGAGCACCATGGTTGAGGGTGATCAATCATAATGCCAAAATCACATATCCTGTAATCAAGCTTGTAAGTTTCAACTTTCAAGATGCTGTAATTTTTTTATTTTTTTTTTATTATTATTATTTTTTTATTATCATAGTCGGTTACAGATTTTGGATTAGTGGTTGAATGAAATGATATTGTTTGTTGTGTTCTGTTGTGTAGCTCCGACTCTTCAAAAAGGGTGAAGTACCCGTGTCCTTCGGACACGACACCGACACTGGTACGATCCTGGGACACTGCACAATTAGCTAGTCCTTTTGGAGCACAATCCAAAATGGCAAGTGTCCGCCACATATCCCCGCACCCGTGTCGGACACCCGTACCCGAGTCCGAGCAACATAGGTGTTGATTATGATATTTTGGAAGGGAGGATATTGCTTTTGTGTTTTACTAGTCCAAGGAACGTTTCACATTATAGCATCAACAGCGGGTCAGAGTGACCCTATGACTTATGAGGCAGCAGCAGTTCTGATATGAAGCAGCCATGTTGCATTGGCAGGCTTTCATTTGCCTTGAAAGGTCTGGGATGCACGGAAGAGTTTTGTGGAGAACATCAGAGAGGCAGCATGGTAACAACTATATTACGGACTTTATCTATTTTAAAATAGATAATTAAAATGTGTCACTTGAAGAATAACTTCTTATTTAAAGTTAATAAATATACAAATGTGTAAACCCGTTGGGTCGTCAAATTAGATGATTAGATCAAATGACTGGCTTTGGCTCATTTTTCAGCCCATGGATGATGAGATTCCTCTAGTGAACTATTTTTGTTCATATATTAGGAATTCATTTGGAAGGATTCTAATGGCGAAGGTGTTTATATCGGCAACTGGTCTTCTGCTGCTCTGAGGTGCAACAAGGGACTGTAGGCCATAAAATAGGTAAATTAGTGGAAAATCTTGATCTTGGTCAGAAATGTGCATTTTCAATTCATTATTCTCCGCTGTATTGCATATTTGCAGTTGATTAACATTCAAATTAAAATTATTCAGTTCATATTATTTGAAATCTACTCGAATAACATTGTGTATCTGGAAGAAGCTAAAGAATTTTTCTTTAGAATTACTTTTGTAGAGTAAGGCATTGTTAATTGCTTTCGAATCCTGATTTGTATCCGAGTGATTAAGTTGTACAATTGTGTCAAATTCTATAGCCTCATTCTTAAAAAATCCTGTTGATCTGTTGCACTAGCAGGAGGATATGAAAAAAATTTCTTGGTATTCAGGATCTGGCTGGGAATGGGATACATAGAAATTCCAAGAGGTTCGTTCATTTTATTAGGGTGGTGAATTCATGTTGGCTGAGAGTTGGCAACTGAAGCTGGGGACTCTACTCAATAGAGGGATTTTCAGCTGATGATAAAGGAAGTTCTGAATGGGAAGTGCAACCTGTCTTGTCCTCGTGGTAAGTTTTATGCTAACTTATGGAAGAGCAGAGTTTTTGCATTTCATTTCAATTATTCACTACTCACTTGTGTTACCTTAATTAGTGCCAGGCTTGAAGTTCTCTTTATTTGAAGCTTTTCTTTTCCCTGCTTCTGCAATTTGAGTACTATTATAAGTTAAGACACGAGCCTTGTATTTCTGCTTTCATGACCCCCTAGGCTGTCTTAAATTTGATATCATTCTTTCTTTGAAAAATAAGACTATCTATCGTCTTCCACGAAACCACGTCCGTCTACTTAGTAGGAAAGAGTGCTGAATATAATGAATGGTAATAGAGAACAATGAAATGTGACAAACTTCAATCCTTTAAGATATACACACACACACACACACACATTTGTATTTGCCAATTCATTATTTACTATTTACTGTTTAGTGTAATAATAACATGGTATAGTATATAGCTTGTAAATTAGTCGAGAACATATAAATTACACTTATCGTATTTGGGATCAATCCAAATTTCTTAAAAGAATAAATAGATACTGATTCAATGCTACCTTTACATAATCATATTCATATGCATTTAGTTTAAGTGCTTAATCAACATAGTCTAAATGTGATATATTAGCTTCGAATTGTGATTGTTGTAGTTGTTTAAGTATAGGTAATTACTGCACATTTTGTTTCAATTTGTGAATTGGATTAATTGTTCTAGTTTAGACATATACACGTATCAAATTTTTATCTATCACATTTTCATAACATTTATATGGGAAATAATGTCAAACATCCTTTCAAGAATTTTGGGTAAGTTATTAAGTACATTAAATATACCAAACATCATGGGGTGTATTCAGTTAAGACTCTATAAGATTTGTTTTTGGACTTTTAAAGTTTAGATGTATTCAATTTATAGGTTTGGGGTTCGATTCCTCACCCGGCCCCTTATCCCTCCCATTTGTCTCCCTTTGTAATTTGTGTAGCTTGGGCTTCAACACACTTTTGCCGACACATGAGTGTCAATATTTACCAAAAAAGTTTAGATTATAATAGTCTTTAAAAATTTTGAGCTATTCAACAGTCTATGGATTTTAGTTCATACATTTTAATGGATTCTCTTAAGAAATACTATAACTATATAAAAGCTCTCCAAACAATCAAAGATTCTATGGATTCAGACAAACTCTACATAGAGTCTATACAAAATCAACTAACTATACGTTGAGTCTATGGACTTCCTAAGGGGGTGTATTCGATTAAGACTTTTATGGACTTTAAAAATTCGGTGGATTTAGAAAGTTAATAGACTCCATGAAGAGTTGGTTGATTTGGTGAGGGTGTATTCGATTGAGAGTTTATTAGACTTTTATGGACTTTAAAAAGTCGGTAGATTTAAAAAGTTCATAGACTCCACGTAAAGTTGACTAATTTTATGTACTTCCTCCGTATTTATATAATGTTAACATTTGCATAGTAAACACTATTTATTGAGTAATTTTGATTCGATTTTTTCACACAGTTACATAAGATAAAACATAGTCAAGTGAGATCTTGTTAGATTCGTCTAATCTTATAATATTAAAATGTTATAATTTTTTATTTTATAAAATTTGAGATATTACTCTTTAAAAATGTGTATTGGATTGCGTGAAAATAAGGAATGTTAAAACTTTTTGAAGACGGAGGGAGTAGAATCCATGAAAGTTTGGCTGATTTCAGAGAGAGTTTGTTTAATTATATTTTTTAAGAGAATCCATTAAAATGTATAAAGAATTAAATTTATGGATTGTTGAATACCTCTAAATTTTTAAACACTTTTATAAATCTGTATTGAATACCTCTAGATTTTTAAAGAGTTTTTAAAATCTGTATTGAATACGTGAAAATTTTTAAAAATTTGTATTGAATACCTCTAGATTTTTAAAGAGTTTTTAAAATCTGTATTGAATACGTCAAAATTTTTAAAGACTTTTTAAAATCTAGATTGAATACACCATAACTTTAAAAATCCAAAGAACTCTTGTAGAGTCTTGATATAATACACCCCACTACATGTAGAGTTAAGCGTATAGAATCCATAGAAAATTAGAAATCTTTGATTATTTGAAGAGATTTTGTATAGTTAAATTTTTTAAGAGAATCCATTAAAACTTATGGAGAATTAAAATCCATAGACTGTTGAATACTCAAAAATTTTAAAGATTTTTTAAAATCTATATTTCAACTTTTAGATTTTTAAAGACTTTTTGAAATCTAAATTGAATACACCCAAACTTTAACTTTAAAAGTCCAAAAAAATCTTGTAGAATAATGATTGAATACACCCTATAAATCTACCGACCTATTAAAATACATAAAAATCTCAATCGAGTATACAGCCCCTTATTGTTATTCTAACGGAAGTACTACACAACACAATCTTTTGCCTCTTTGTTTTGGATTTTGTGTATAGATAGTTTGTTCTTTGATTGACTTTGGCTGGTTGTATAGAGAGACTCAGACGAGGAGATCATTCTTAAGTGTTTTCGTCATTGGGTTTGTCATGCGGATTTATTTATTTCTCTGCGGATTTATTTATTTCTCCACGATTTCTTGGTTGCAGGGTGCAGGTACCCTCTAGTTCCCTTGCCCTTTTTGTTTGATTCTTTGTGGATTTAAGTTTCTTTGGTGTTTGTTTTCCTTTTTATTTCGTTATTTATGGGTCTCTTCTGCACGTAGAGAGCTATAGTTGCGAGCCAAAGCTACATAGAGCTGTATATGTTGGGAGCTGTAGAAGTGTAACTATTAGTTTTATACAAGTGTCCGGTAGAACAATTCAATTCAAAGCTCCCAATAGCTGTAACTGGCATAAATTGTAATTTGATTGGAAAAAAATAAGTAAATTGGAAAGTATGAAAGCTCACAATATCTACTCATGATAGCTTCTATTTGTAGAGCTGTTGCAATTCAATTCAGAGCTCAGCTACAACATTTAGAAGTTAATGTAAAAAATGAGGCTATTATTTTCATATAAAATCTAAATTTCCAAAGCTGTGAGCAGACCCAATTTTTTCCCCCCGGTTTCGGACGTATGCAGCAAGAGGTTATTTGATCGTTATGTGTTAACCAAGAAATTTATTGATTGATAATGATGAAGATGATTACAAGGATTTTTGAAAGAAATACATCAAACTTAATAAAACTGTAAAAGAAATAAAAATTTGCAGAATTGAAGAACGGTAAAGAAATTATGCAGAAATGAAATTTAAAAGTAATGCGATTCCTCTGGGGAGTTTGTGATGATCCCTCTTCCATGCCTTATCATCCCTTTATATAGAGTGAGGCGATACCTGCACTCATTCTTCCCTATGGCGCCCTTCATTAATTAGCCACCATCTTCCTTGAATTTCGCTCTACATGCGGCCGCTTCCCTTGACTTCTGTGACATATACGGCGCACGCGAGAGGGTGGTGTGACACATACGGCGCACGCGAGAGGATGGCGGCTCGAGGATTGACAGCTTGGGAGGGTTGTATCACTCCCTTGTCGCCCACCTTCCCTTGGTCATTATCCGGATAAATCTTGAATTGGACCGAGCTTTGAAAAAATAGATCGAGCCTTTGAAAGTGCGTCATCTTCTCCGGATATATTTTTATGGACTGAGACTTTGAAGATGTATCCCCCTTCCGGATATATCTGTACTGACCTGAAGACGCGTCATCTCTTCCGGATATATTTCCACGGACTGGGCCAGGTAAACTTGGATGGGCTTTAATATATATTTTGTTGGGTTAACAGATGCCCCCCGCGCATTTTGTCTGATTACCATTTTAAGACAAATTTGCGCGCTTAATTTTAGGGTTTGGAATTTTCGGCTCATTAGAGCCCATTAGGGACAAAACCCTACTAGTATAAAAGCCTCACACTTTTGGAAAGTTTCTAAAATTCCTCAACCCACTTTTCAAAATTTCTTCTCTCCTCTCCTCTCTTCTCCGCCGGTCATCACCAAAGAAATCCGGCCGCCGCCGCGGGAAGCCATCGCCGGGAGGTCGCACATATTGAGCCAAGCCGACGACCCTCTCCTTTCCGAGGCTGCCGTCGTCGCCGCACCCGAAGGCCGCCGCTGCTGTTCCGGAGGCCGCCCACGCCAGGCCGCCCACACCAAGGCCGCCGCCCACCTGAGGCCGCCGCCCCACCTGAGGCCGCCCACGCCAGGCCGCCGCCACCTTGGGCCTTGGCCGCCGCTGCTATCTTTTCCCACACGAGGCCGCCACTTTTAGCTCGGGAGGAGGCCGCCGCTACCTGCACAGGCCGCCTCCAACGAAGCCGCCTGCCCCGAGGCCGCCACTCGCACGGAGGCCGCCCCCTTGACGCCTTGGCCGCCACCCGCCAGTCTTCAGTCGAGGCCGCCCACCAGCTTAATGGATCAGGTTAGTCCGTTTGTCCATTGCCTTTGTTTTGTTATGCAAAATCTTGATAGAGGCTCATCTCATGTGTAGAAATAGTAGTAGTTCTGAAATATATGGTGAATACGGGATTGAATTCTGTGCGTGACCTGCTTGCTTCTCTTGATTTTGACTTTGCTGAATTTGTATAGTAGATTCATGCCTCCTATGTATGTTCGATGACATAGAATATAGCAAGACCACTCATTTTAACTTGCTTGTGGTTGCCTATCATATCTCTGACCTAAGACTTAGAGAACCTAGGAGATAGAAGATGGCGACATAAGACGTAGAAGATCATGCTTAGGGGTTCGCTATTCTAGAGTTGCTTCTTTGGTCATCCCACACTTTACTTATGACATAGGATCTAGTAGACGACACTATACGGGCCACCCCTCCTTTGGCTCAGGCCGCCCCTCATAGTCAGCTCGAGTCATCATCGGCCGCCATCCAGGGCGTTTCAGCGCCACTGCTCAGGACGCCACCCCATCGGCTCAAGCCGCCCAGAGCCAGGCCGCCACCTCTTCGGCCCAGGCCGCCCAGAGCCACCAGCTGCCGTCCTCTTCAGGGCAGGCCGCCTCTTCCTCTGTCCGGGCCGCCACCCCCTTATCAGGGTTTGCTGCCTTGTCGTCTCGCGGCATGGCTTTTCAGGTTGGAATGGCTTGATTGGCACCTTAGTTAACTTCAACTTTATTGACCTCTTTGACTTATCCCGCTAACTCTATATGGCAGGACATTGCCAGGTCCACTCAGCCTCAGATCGTTGTTCATGCCGCCACCCCCAGTACTACTCAGGCTGTTACTTTAGCTCCTCCTCGGACTTTTCAGGTCCTTGCCTTACCCATCTTGTTTTGTGGCCTATGTTTGCCTCCCTCAAACTCATGCTTGCTTTTCTTTCCTGCAGGGCGTGCAGCGTTCGCTCATTCCGGATTCTGATGATGAGGCATATGATTTCGATCGTCGGCAGGAATCAGAGCTTTTTCTACGGCCGTTCCATAGTACGCCTGAGCGCGCGGATGGGTCGAGACGGTTTTTATCCTGCAAGTTACCTCTCACCCAGGCCGCCTTTACCAGTGCCTTCGTATCTCATACTAAGACCATTAAATCTCAGCCTCAATATGGCACTTCTACCTCCAGGTCTGTTAACCCAACAAAATATATATTAAAGCTCATCCAAGTTTACCTGGCCCAGTCCGTGGAAATATATCCGGAAGAGAGGACGCGTCTTCAGGTCAGTAAAGATATATCCGGAAGGGGGATACATCTTCAAAGTCTCAGTCCATAAAAATATATCCGGAGAAGATGATGCACTTTCAAAGGCCCAATCTATTTTTTCGAAGCTCGGTCCAATTCAAGATTTATCCGGATAATGACCAAGGGAAGGTGGGCGACAAGGGAGTGATACAACCCTCCCAAGCTGTCAATCCTCGAGCCGCCATCCTCTTGCGTGCCCGTATGTGTCACACCACCCTCTCGCGTGCGCCGTATATGTCACAGAAGTCAAGGGAAGCGGCCGCATGCAGAGCAAAATTCAAGGAAGATGGTGGCTAATTAATGGAAGGCGCCATAGGGAAGTATGAGTGCAGGTGTCGCCTCACTCTATATAAAGGGATGATAAGGCATGGAAGAGGGATCATCACAAACTCCCCAGAGGAATCGCATTACTTTTAAATTTCCTTTCTGCATAATTTCTTTACCGTTCTTCAATTCTGCAAATTTTTATTTCTTTTACAGTTTTATTAAGTTTGCTGTATTTCTTTCAAAAATCATTGTAATCATCTTCATCATTATCAATCAATAAATTTCTTGGTTAACAAATTGGCACGCCCAGTGGGACACGAAGTGGAAACCATATCTGCTTGGAAGTGTATGCAACTTAGATCTGGACGAGTAGTAAGGGATTTAACACAAAGATTTGGAGAAATGTCGCTACATGAAGAAACTCCAGTAAGAACACCGTCTGAGAACGTCGATAATACGGCGACTACCTCCCAACCACCGCAGGGGATGATGCAAGTCCCAACCTTTTCGGAACAAATACGGCTATCGATGACTGAATCGATGGCTGAATTCATGCCTTTACTTACGAGGCACCTTATGGATGTATTGCGGCCTGCCATGACTGATCAAACTGACAGGATATGTGGATTCCTGCGTACTCCACAAGAGGGATATATCCCTGCAAATGGCATGAATATGTCACCAAGCGTTACAGGACCGTATGGCGGTCTACAAAAGACTTGGGGGACAACTTTTGGCCAGCCATCAATCTCTGAGTTTGGAGCACCACCTCCCATGATGTATGCTCCATCAGGATACTTGATGGCATCTAGCGCTGTTCCGATACAGCCATTTGGAGTGGCGACTCCCATCCCACCGGCCGCCATTCATAATCTAGGTGCTGGAGGAGGACACATGCAACCTCAGGTCACCAACATACCTTTGGTTGCCAACATGGCTCAGGCCGCCATGCAGCATCAGGCCTCCAGCCCACACCTGGCCGCCGTGCAACATCAGGCCTCCAGTCCACACCTGGCCGCCATGCAGCATCACGCCTCCAGCCCACACCTGGCCGCCGTGCAGCATCAGACCTCCAGTCCACACCTGGCCGCCGTGCAGCATCAGACCTCCAGTCCACACCTGGCCGCCGTGCAGCATCCGGCCTCCAGTCCACACCTGGCCGCCGTGCAGCATCAGGCCTCCAGTCCACACTTGGCCGCCGTGCAGCATCAGGCCTCCAGTCCACATCCGGCCGCCATACCGCATCAGTCCGCCAGTTCACACCCGACCATGCAACATCAGGCCACGGCCGCCAGTCCACACCCGGCCGCCATGCAGCATCAGTTCACATCCGGCCGCCATGCAGCATCACGCCGCTAGTCCATACCCGGTCGCCATGCAGCATCAGGCCACCAACCATTTCCAGGCCGCCATGCCTCCTATACAGATGCCCGTGGTGTCACCCGAGTTGTTGGCAGATATGATGCAACAACACTTCGGGATTCAATTAAGGCCGATGGAACGGCCCACATACAGGAAACCATACCCAGAATGGGTAGATACTATGCAGTCTTATCCTAGAGGCTTCAAAATGCCCGAGTTCACCACATTTTCGGGAGACGACGACAAGTCCACAGTAGAACATGTGGGCAGGTTCACTGCTCAATGTGGCGAAGCAGCGGCCAACGATTTGCTGAAGCTAAGACTGTTCAGCTCATCTCTGACTGGACCCGCATTTGCTTGGTTTGCTTCCTTGCGGCCTAATTCAATTCAGAATTGGGCTGATCTCGAGCGGGCGTTCCATGACAGGTTTTACACTCGCCTGTCACAGGTTAGTCTTGCAGATCTCACTAACGCTAAACAATTTGCCGATGAAACGGCAAGTGCTTTTATTAACAGATTGCAACGCCTTAAAGGCCGATGTACTATGGCAATTCCAGATATAGAAATAGCCAATATAGCAGTGGCTAACATGTTACCGAAATTAAAAGAACATTTAATTGTGCAGGATGCAACTGACCTTGTCCAGCTGGCCGAGAGAGCGGCCCGCGTGGAAAAATTGCTGAGGGAGCAGGAAGAGAGGCGTCCTATGCGTCGAGTCCATTTCGAAGAAATGAAACTCAGTGATGATGAGGACGAACCTGTAGAGGTGGCTGTTGCAGAACTAGTTCAGACAGCCAAACCACATACATGTGCAGTTCGAGGCCGATCTTTTTGTAAGTGGCATAATTCGTTTACTCACAGCATTACAAAATGCAGGAGTTTTAGGACTGCCATACAGAACAAAATAAAAGAAGGACGTTTGAAAATTGCAGGTATGAAGGTGGATTTAGACCCGTTCCCTCAACTTTCAATTGGCGCTTCTGGACTCTTACCAAACCCAGAAGATAGCGGCTCCAATAGCCGGACTGGTAAAGGAAAAGAACATATTGAGTTCGACGAGAATGATGTAGATTTGTTATCGGACGAATCTGATCATGAAAGAAGAAAAGAGTTGTATAGTAAACAACCAAGATTTAAGAGCATGTCGAAGGAAGACTTCAAGAAAGTCCTAGAATCAGAAAAACAAGAACATAAAAAGAAGCAGAATCCTCCTCTGAGGGTTGAGATCCTTAAGCATGCTGTAGAGGTCCATGAGAATGGGAAACACCAACCTATTATCCATGATTATAGGCATGGTGTACAGGTGGTTCCAACTTTGATGAGGCGTCCCGAACATCCTGTTGAGGCTGAAAGGTGGATGAGGAATCGGGCTCAGAGCAGATTTGCCCAAAAGAAGCCGCCATCCATGACTAGAAGTCAATTTAGACGGGCTCAGAGACGGTATGCCGAGGAGATGCGGCAATGGGAAGCTCAGATACATAAGTTGGAGTCTTCCAAGCCTCAGAAGCCAATACAGCCGACTTATTTCAGAGGAGAGACCTCCGAACAGCGGAAACTCCTTCACCAGAAGGTACGTGGTATGGTGGCATGGGTTCCGGTTAGGGAACCTAACTCGCCCATAATACCTCGTCAGGGAAAGATGCACAAGGACTCAAGAAGACCACTTCAACCACCACCACCTTCTACCAGAAGGCCAATGCGGGAAAGGCAGCAGCTGCCATCAACTTCTACCAGAAGACCAACGTGGAAGGGACTACAACCGCCATCACCTTCTACCAGGAGACCAGTGAAGGAGAGGTTGCAGCCGCCAGCACCTTCTACTACCAGAAGGCCAGTACGAGAGAGATTGCAGTGGGTAGAACGAAAGCCTCGGATACCTTTACCAAGGCCTAGGGTAACCAAAGATGATCCTCTTCAGACTAAACCATTAGTTTTTAAAGACAAAGGTAAAGCTATAGCTACCGAGCCTGGTGATCAAGAAAGTAAGGTTAAGTCTGTGGGACAAAAATTCATTGAGAAATTAGACAGCATGAATCTAACTCCTTCAAATATGGCCATGGCTAGTGTGCTTATGAAGTACATGACATATTTAGCGGCCCAGGAGGCCGATGAACTCGGGTGTGAACCACATAGTTTCAAAGGATTCACAGCTTACTGCAAGGCGTTGGAATCCCAAAAGAAGCCAGAAGTCCCATCCGAAGCAAGATTAACCAATGAAGCGCAACAAGTGACTTTTGGGGCCACTACGTCTACAGAAGCACGAGTGGCTGTGGAAGTCAATCTCAATGAACCTAAGGTGGGGATTGGTGCCTTAGGTATCATGACGGAGGAAGATGGCACGCTGGATGATATGAGTCTTGACATTGATGAGGGGTATGAAGATGGTGTATGGGACGATGCTGACCTCAACATTAACGAAGAGTACGACGGTGATTTAGAGGGCATGGATCTTGAGGACGATTTTGATAGTACGGAATTCTGGAAAAAATTGGATAAAGAACTTGGGGATGCAGATCATAAGAAAGAGCAGGAAGAAGAATCGGCGGATCCCTCCGTACCCATGCAGGTCATTGGGTTAGCACCTGATGAAGATATAAGCGATGCCGAATCTGAGATTTGGGATGATGAAGAGCCATCATTCGCTAGGCTCATAGAAAAAATGGATGAAATGATAGCAGAATTGTCTCATCCAGCCCGGGATGTACCTCCTACACAAGAACTCGACGGCCAGCATGATGCTTCAAATTTAGCTTCGACACAGTTTGCCAAACCCGAGGTGGCCCAGACAAGGCAACTGAAACCCCTGTATGTCAAGGCTCACATTGATGGACGTCCGTCCTGTACGCAGGGTATTCATTGACAACGGGGCAGCGGCAAATGTAATGCCTATGTCGACTCTGAAGAAGATTGGGAAGAGTGAGAAGGATCTGATCCCCACCAGGCTCAGAATGTGCAGTTTCGTAGGACAAGCAACCCAACCTGCCGGGTTCATAACGGCAAATGTCACTATCGGTTCCAAGACCATCGAAGTGGCCTTCTTTGTGGTGAAATCAAAGACTTGTTACTCGGCGTTATTAGGACGTGACTGGATCCACATGGCACAATGTGTTCCCTCTACTTTACACCAACAGTTACTCATTTGGGATGGTGACCAGACAGAATTGGTAGAGGCGGATCCTCAACCCTTTGCAGGACAGGACGCCAATGATGAGGCGATCTTCTACTTAGAAGACATCCAACCTGCATCAGCTTTAATTGGTATGAACATGGATCTGGAATCCATTGACTTCACAACAAGTGGCTTTAAGTTACGTCCTGCAGATAGCCGACATGAAGCATCATGCTCTGCATGACGAGCAGCTACGACATTTATAAAGACTTGTTGCAGCGGCTCGCCAACACTGAAATAATGATGGGTGCCGAAATCAAGTCCAAAAACCCAACTGACATTCGGCCATCTGAATGGCCATCTCCTATAAAGCGGACGTTGCCTAGTCCGGAAGCCAATGAACCACTTGTAAACATCAACCTCGGGACAGAGGCAGAGCCAAAGTTTACCAAGATCAGTGCGCCATTATCGGATGAAAAGCGGCACCAACTGGTGGAGCTGATTCATAAATATAAGGATTGCTTTGCATGGCAGTACACAGACATGCCAGGACTATCAAGAGATCTGGTGGAACATAAGTTGCCAACTCACCTAGAATTCAGACCTCATAAGCAGCCGCCAAGACGGTTCGACCCAGACACCATCCCAAAAATAAAGGCCGAAATTGAGAAACTTCTTAGAGCAGGTTACATTAGAACTTGTCGTTATGTAGAATGGCTTGCAAATATTGTACCTGTTATAAAAAAGAACGGTCAATTAAGAGTCTGTATAGACTTTAGGAATTTAAACTTGGCAACACCCAAGGATGAATATGTGATGCCTATGGCCGATATGCTCGTTGATGCGGCCGCTGGCCACAAGTTTTTATCTTTAATGGATGGTTATTCTGGATACAATCAAATCTTCATTTCTGAAAAATGTACATAAAACAGCCTTTCGTTGCCCAGGGCCAGTCGGCATCTTTGAATGGGTAGTCATGCCTTTCGGATTGAAAAATGCTGGGGCAACATACCAAAGGGCCATGAATATGATTTTTCATGATTTAATTGGCCATACACTTGAAGTTTACATCGATGACATAGTTGTGAAATCATGCGAATTTGATCAACACTTGGATCACCTTGAAGGTGCCTTCATCCGAATGAGGCAACATGGGTTGAAAATTAATCCAGCTAAGTGTGCCTTCGGAGTGGCGGCAGGGAACTTCTTAGGTTTCCTGGTGCATGAGAGGGGCATTGAGGTGGACCAAAATAAAGCTAAGACAATATTGGAAGCCCGTGCACCATCCAATCTTAAAGAGCTGCAATCACTAATTGGTAAAATCAATTTTTTAAGGAGGTTCATTGCCAATGCAGCAGGAAAGATGAAAGCGTTCACTACCTTACTTAAAGGAAGAAAGAACGAGAAATTCATGTGGACGTCGGAGCATCAGGCAGCCTTTGAAGAAATAAAAAGAGCGTTGGTCAACCCTCCAGTATTAGTACCGCCAAAGCTTGGAGTACCTTTGAAACTATACGTATCCGCCGCCGAAGAATCTATCGGTTGCCTCCTTGCACAGGATGATGAAGACGGCAAGGAGAGGGCTATCTACTACCTTAGCAAGACTATGCAAGGGCCAGAAGTGAGATATACCGCATTAGAAAAATTATGCTACGCCCTAGTATACTCCTGCAACAAGTTGGAACACTACATGCTGCCAAGAACAATTCATGTAGTAGCTCCCTTTGACTTGGTAAGGACACTCTTGTACAAGCCAGCATTGAAAGGCCGACAAGCTAAGTGGGCTATGAAGATTAGTCCCTTTACCCAGGTACATATTCCCCAGGCAGTCAAGGGACAAGCCTTGGCTGATTTTTTAGCTCAACATCCTTCGTTGACATTGCCAGAGGATCCCAAAGAAGTGTCCTTTATAGGGTTCGAACCTTGGGAACTAACTTTTGATGGATCTTGTGCAAGCAGCGGTTCAGGAGCCGGTATTACGATTAATAGTCCTCGTGGAGAACATTGGAAGCTTGCTAGAGAGTTAGAGCCTGGCACCACCAACAATCAGGCGGAGTACGAAGCTCTAATATTTGGCCTCGAGACAGCATTGCTGAAGGGTGCGAAATCCATTACAATTTTTGGAGATTCCCAAGTCATCCTGAAACAGTTAACAGGGGAATACGAATGCAAGAGTCCTAGATTGATTAAGTGTTATGAGGTAGCACTAGAGCTACTGGGCAAGTTTTCAGACGCCACCATCACACATGTGCCTAGGAGTCAAAATCAAGAGGCTAACGAGGTCGCTCAACTTGCTTCGGGCTGGCAGACTGGTCGCCCTAGGGGGGCACCACGCATTGCCACCATCACAAGTGAGCCTGAGGACCAACAAGAAATCCGAATTCAAAGTTCGAATGATGATTGGAGGACCGAGATCAAACGATATCTTGAAAACCCATCATCTGGAGGAGATAGTTCTCTAAAGGTTAAAGCTTTACGGTACACACTAATTGATGGCGAATTATTCCGAAGGGCGGTCGATGGATTACTACTCAAATGCATAGGAACCGAAGACGCAAAGTTGGTGATGGGAGAAGTCCATGAGGGAATTTGCGGCTCTCATCGGGCAGGGCCTAGCATGAGGTGGAGTATCCACCGCCATGGATATTTTTGGCCGACTATCATGGAGGACTGCATCATCTACGCTCGAAGGTGCGAGGCTTGCCAAAAACATGGGCCGATTCAAAGAGTACCGGCGGAAGAGTTACACACAGTCATCAAGCCTTGGCCATTTCGTGGCTGGGGGATGGACATCATCGGGAAAATTCATCCACCATCAACTAAGAATCACGCATTCATACTAGTGGCTACTGACTACTTCACCAAATGGGTAGAAGCATGGCCAATGAGGAAGATTGACCAAAATGATGTAATTAAGTTCGTGACTGAGCTCATACATCGATTTGGAATTCCCCAAACAATCACCGCTGACCAAGGTACTGTGTTCACTGGTGAGAAGTTTTTAGCTTTTGCTAAACAATTCGGGATTCGCATATATCATTCCACTCCATATTACCCCCAAGCAAACGGTCAAGCTGAGGCCACCAATAAGATCTTGATAAGTATGATCAAGAAGGCAGTAGGGGATAAGCCAAGGAAGTGGCATGAGGCTCTGACAGAAGTCCTATGGGCTTTCAGAAACTCTAAGTCTACAGCCACCGGCTTCACACCATACTATCTGACGTATGGTCATGATGCCGTCCTACCTTTGGAGATCACAGTCCCCTCTCTCAGAGTGGCCCAGCAGCATCAGTTAGACTTAACTAAGTATGAAGAGGCCATGTTGCAAGAATTGGAGACAGCGGACGGCGACAAGCTGACCGCTCTGGAAAATATCCGTCGCCGAAAGATGAGAATGGCGAGACATTACGACAAGAGGGTTCGAGGCAAAACCTTTAGCGAGGGAGACCTAGTATGGAAGGTGATTCTACCCTCGGGGGTGCGTGACAATGAAACAGGCAAGTGGTCTCCAAATTGGGAAGGACCATTCATTGTTACGCAAAAACTACTTAATGGTACATACAAACTGATGGACATCGATGGCCAAGAACACAAACAGAGTATAAATGCAAAATACCCCAAAGTGTTTTATCCATCAGTGTGGGAATCTGAATAACAAACGCAAGTGCATCAAAAGTGGCCAAGTCACAAGCTTGGCCAAAAAAGTAACAGTAATATCCCAAAGTAAAGGCAAGAGTTGCCCACCACAAGGCCGATGGGCTGACCCAAAAGTGTACTGAAAACAAAGCAGTGCAAAAAACTAAGGAGGAGGTTGCCTAACATCACCCAGTATACGCCGACGCATGAGGGCCCACTGATCACGAGTGCGCTCGAACATGTCCGTCAGACGGAGAAGTGCGGTCGCCGAAGCACGAGCGCGAACCGACAACCGAAGCCGACGAGTCGGAACTCCCGATAACTCAGCCGATAAATCACGCTCATCTGCGGCTAAACGACCATAGGAAGTCTCTAACTCAGCAGCTCGGGAAGAAATGTCAGCCAAGACATGCTCTAAGGTAGCAAGCTCCTCATTAGCCTCCTGAATGGTGCGCCTCCTCTCCAGAATGATACGCTCTGCCTCCTCAATATCACGCTCTGCTCGCGTAACAACGTCCCTAAGATGCGATCTGCGACCCTCTCTAACTCCGCGATCAGTAAACAACTGCTCGCGCTGAGGGTGGATAGCCTCTATCTGAAAGCAAACCTCACGGTATCGTGCCTCGAGGTCATCAAGCAGCGTCAGATCATGAGCAGACTGATCCGCAGAGCTACTAAAAGCGGGATAGGAAACAGCTAAATCAGCGATGAGCTCTGAAAAGCTAAGAAAGTCAGCATCCTCGGTAAAGGCGGAAACTGCGCTAACGTCGTCCAGCAGGCGATCAAGACTAGAGAACACCTCGGTAGAGAGTCGATCGATATGGGTGGATAGAAGGCGGTCAAACGCCTCGCATGATGAAACGACAACCCGGTCAACAGGAGCAGGCACCGAAGGGCATGATAAAGAGGCCGCTTGGACTGAGGCACGAGCCATGGGCACCTGAGGACAACTTTACATGAATATAGGAACAAGAAATTCTAATAGCCTCAAAGGATGAAATTCTAATAGCATACCTGAGGAGGCAGCGCGACCGAATCAGCTGAAGTAGCATGAGCAGCGGTGACAGAATGAGCTGCCTGATCCATGGGAACCTAGAGAGGGAACCCTTAGAGCACGTCCTTAAGAAGAGATAAAAGAAAGTAAAGGTGCCGATAAGGAATACCTGAGAAATCACTGAAGGGCCAGCCTGACTAGTCTTGGAAACGTGATCCGCAGCCTAAATAGTATCTGCAGGAGGAAACTGTAGGACACAACTATCCATAGAATACCTTGCTTAAACAAAATAAGCAGAAAAGGAGAGAGAAGATAACCAAAAAGTACCCGAGAGACCAAATCGTGGTCATACGAGTCGACCGCGTCGTCGGTCTTAGAGGAATGAGGATCCGCCTGTACCATTAAAAGGAGAGTCATTACAATACTAGAGGTAATGAGAATAAGATAACCAAGGTGGAAAAGCATACCTGGTCGACAACAGTAGTCGAAGGATCATCAATATCGGTCATCGCGGCAGTATCGTCGCACCCATGAAGGATGGTATAATCAGCACGAGCAAACATCTCCTCCAGGGATGGGGAAGGCTCATCAAAAGGTCTACTAAGAGTAGATAAATACCGAAAGTCGACAGCTACAAGAACATCAGCGGTGGAGTCATCTGCCTGACCGTGATCATCATCGCAACGGGGATCTACCAACTCATCCTCACCAATGCCAACATCACCTGCATGATCCTCCTCCTCATCGGAGCGTGATCCATCATCACTCGAGCCCGCCTCCGCCTCATCAGAACCGGACTGCTCGTCGCTAGCCGAGGCATCCTCATCACATACTGCATCATCATCTGTGGACGAAGAGACAACATTAAAAGACCCAGTTGTTGTGCGAAATGATATATTGACAATGAAGTAATTCAACATACCTCTCCGGCGCTTGCGGGAAGAAGAGACTGACCCAGACTTGGACTTCGTGGTAACACTGCGAGGGGCAGGAGCACGGGACCGATGCGAAGGAGCTGAGTCTCCAAAACGAGCTGTCAGCCGGTCATATGGCGGCAAAATAGAAGTAATATACGGCGTCCACCACGCCATAAAACCAGCCGCAAGCGATCCCGATGGAGTAAAGGGGAGATAGCTGGAAAGCGTCAGACGAGACGAAAAAGCCACCACATCCCTAATAGACACGGGTGTCAGCCTACCTTCCCTGGTAAAACGAATAGGCCACTTCACTCTGCGAGGAAGTCCAGGGTGGCAGCCAAACTGACGGGCAAACAGGTGAGGGCAATACGGCTCAGCTATGAGAGGATTATAAGCGTCAGTCCTCTTCACCCCACTCAAAAGCATGTGAGGCTTCATGCTGATATTCCAAGTAGATTCCCCGTGAAGGCCTCGTGGCTGAGTAGGATGACACACCAGTGTAGACAACAACCGTGAAATGGAGGCATAAACAAACAAGTCATTGTAAGACGGCCGATAGTGATAGAACCAGTGGATAACATCTAGACCATCTCGTCCCAGAAGGCCGTCCCGGCTGATCCTCACAGACTGAGCGGCCAGTATCCTACCTAACGGATCACCCTCCGAAACCTCCTGCGGACAAGGGCGTAGTACACCAGTGAACAACCGGGGAAAATATAACTGAATCCATAGCTGTAAGAACCATAGCGGCCCAGCAGCCGTGGTAGAGGGATCCCGTCCAGTGGCCAGCTTATCAGAAAGCTTAGCCATGCCGCTAAACAAAGTGCCGAGGAAATATGAGCCTATAGCTCGAGTCTCCGTACTCATAAATCCTAAGACAAGGGGGAGTGCAGTACGTAGAACAGTACGTGCACTGGAACAAATAACAAATCTGCTGAACCATAATAAAAGAAAGGCTACGTGCTCATCTCGCGTGGTAGGATGAACCCCTGACGTCTTGTTATGCACAATATAAGCCGGATATCGCCTGGCCTCTTTGCCCGGAGGGCAAATCGCCGCACCAAGTCTGGAGTCATCGACAACGGACTGTGTCAACTCAGCTCCAACCACGCGAAGCCCCGTGATCATCACCACATCAAGAAGTGTAGGGCCAACGAATCCACAGGGAAACTGGAAAGCATTGACAGTGGAGTTCCAGAAACCCATAAGATAGTAAAGCAAGTGATGGTCTATCACCACAGGCTTAGTGGATAGAAGAATGGCCTCATCAATCCCCCACTCGCGCCACTCGGATGTACGGCCCGCCATCTGACGCACCCATGAAATATACTGGCCTAGATTACTATCGCCGTCAATCTCAGTCCTGGGGGCTTTAGCCTTTGACCTGGAGGTAGAAGTGCCATATTGAGGCTGAGATTTAATGGTCTTAGTATGAGACACGAAGGCACTGGTAAAGGCGGCCTGGGTGAGAGGTAACTTGCCTGAAACAAGATGGGTAAGGCAAGGCAAACCTGAAAAGTCCGAGGAGAAGCTAAAGTAACAGCCTGAGTAGTACTGGGGGTGGCGGCCTTTACCAGTGCCTTCGTGTCTCATACTAAGACCATTAAATCTCAGCCTCAATATGGCACTTCTACCTCCATGTCAAAGGCTAAAGCCCCCAGGACTGAGATTGACGGTGATAGTAATTTAG
>JAOANR010000258.1:0-91615 GCA_030278955.1 Hygrophila difformis | reverse complement strand
TCTTAAATTTATCTCGACTCAATTGAATTTCATGTTTGAAATCTTAAGTCCATCGGTCTCGGGTTCGTCGGCTTCCAATTCGTCGTCTTTTGACTCTCGTGCAATAACTTGTGTAATTAAATTTCTTCTGACTTCACGGGTTCTTGGAATTAAAATTCTTTTCCTTCTTAAATTTAATTCCAATTATTTTGACTCAATTCATGGAATGTCTTCGGGCTTCCTTTCCCTCTTTTATTCCATTTTGAATTTTGAATCTATCGGCGTTTCATTTCCGAGCAATAATTTATTGTGATAAATTATTTTCTTCTTCTCGGAGATATTTCGACATTGATCGGAATAAATTTTATTCCTTTGGACGTTGATAAAAATCTGAGGTATTACAAATGATCCCCGTAATTACTTTCAGAATTACAACCAGCAGCCTCAGTATCAAGGAGGAATCGACAACAATCAACAACCTGCCGCAGCGGATTACATGCAACCAATCATCAAACCCTACCTAAACATTCCAGGAAGGGCACCTATTGTTGCAAGGAATTTCGAACTTAAACCAGCATTGATTAATCTAGTGCAGAATAGTCAATTTGCTGGAGCCAACCATGAGGATCCACATGATCACTTGGCAACGTTCTTGGAGCTATGCAACACCATAAAGAATCAAGGAGTTGCTCCGAACACGATCCGAATGATGTTGTTTCCGTTTTCACTTGCTAGCGGAGCAAAGACATAGTACAAGTCGTTGCCAGTGAATCAAAGAAGTACGTGAGAGGACATAGTGCGAAATTTCTTGGTAAAGTATTTTCCGGAGTGGAAAGTTGATGAGGGAAGATCAAAAATTGTTGAGCTCAAAATGAGACCAGAGGAATCGCTGTACGATGCAAAGGAGAGATTCATGAACTTGCTCAGGAAATGCCCACAGCATGGATTCCAACCGTGGGAGCAGCTGAGAAAGTTTTACAGTGGGCTGACGCCAGTCTGGAAACACATGCTCGACGCTGTAGGGGGACAACATTTACTGCATATGCCCATGAATCAAGCATGGGCTAAGATTGAAACAATGTCTGTAAACAGAACATTATTGAGTGATGATAATGTAGAAACCCCTCCCGTGGTCTGTGTGTTGTAGGTACTCCAGGGAAAACGAAACTCGAAAAGCTGAAGGACCAGATTGCAGTGTTAGCATTGAATCAAGAAGCAGGCAGTTCCACACAAGTACAGTCCTCAGACGCAACTTGTGGCCTTTGTCAGGGACCTCATCACACTGATACCTGCCAACAAGTCACAACTGAGAATTGCAACTATGCTGGAGGGTTTCCTAACCGTCACCCTAACCTGTCCTACTCAAACAACAACAATCTAAATGCGCACATGTTAACCCAGCCCACCCAGTTCAATCAACCACAAAATTTCCAACAAAACCAACTGTTCCAACCCAGGCCTCAAAATTTCCAGAATCCCAATTTCCAGCCCCAAATACAACAGAGACCTCACCAGAACCAGAATTTCCAAAACCAACAAAATTTGCAGGGCCAGTAGCAGTTCAATCCCAATCCCAATCAAAACCAGAATCAGAATTGGAACCAAAACCAGCAAAAACCACCTTCCAGATTGGAGACCCTCATGATTGATTTCATTACCAATCAAAAGGAAATCAATAATCAGTTGCAGGCCTCCATTCGAAATGTGGAGACTCAGGTCACACAAATGGCCAAGGAGATGCAAAAACGGGACCAGGGAGCACTGCCCAGCACTGCTGAGAAAAACCCTCAGTGTAAAGCCATCACACTGAAATCTGGTAAAGTTCTGGAGGGACCAAAAAGCAAGGAGAAACTGGGAAAAGAACAGGAGCTGGGAGATGATAATGAGATGAATGAGAATGATGCTGAAAAAGAGGCAGCCAATTTGCAGACTGAAGCTGCAGCAGACAAGGCTGGAATTGGTAAAGGTGAAGGTACAATTTCTGACCTTTCACCACAAAAAGCTTTTGATAATAACAAGTTCATGCCAAGGGTCCCGTACCCAGCAAGGCTGAAAAATAAACAACAAGACTTGAAGTTTGAAAAATTTCTGAAAAGATTGCAAGAAGTTGAGATTACCATACCTTTGATTGAAATGATCTCTGAAATGCGAACCTATGCTAAGTTCTTAAAAGAAATGGTTTATGGAAAAAGAAAGGTTGAGCAAGATGAATTGGTGATACTCAGCAACACTTGCAGTGCTATTATTCAAAAAAAGTTGCCAGAAAAGAAGAAGACCCTGGATGCTATACTCTGCCGATCTGGATTGGCCAAGTCAGCGCTGGACAAGGATTATGTGACCTCTGCTCCAGCAATCAACGTCATGCCACTAAACCATGGTTAAACGTCTCAAGCGTGGAGTGGTGGAACCTATCAAAATGAGGCTCCAGCTGGCAGACCGATCTATCACAAAGCCAATCGGGATCCTGAAAGATGTAATAATCAAAGCAGGCAGTACTCCATTTCCGGTGGACTTTATCATTTTGGATATCGAAGAGGACTCCGACATGCCTCTCATTTTAGGCAGGCCATTCTTTGCCACGGGCGGAGCCTTGATCGACGCCAAATCTGGAAAGGTGACGCTCTGGGTGGACGGAGATGAGGTCGTCTTCGACATGGCTCAACTACAGAAATTCCCAAATGACAGTTCTTGTTTCTCATTCGATGATGTAATAGTTAGGAGTAAAGGAGAGTTAGACTCTGAATATGGTGATGTAATGATGATGGATGATGACTTTTCAAAGCAGGTACTGAAGCCTGCAGGCGCGGAGCACGAAGGTTGTTGCACCGTTCACTTTGTCGATCCCGAAACTGGGGATTTGGAAGAGTTTGACGGCGCCGAATTCCATGAAGACGCCAATCAAGAGGAGGCGGATCCTGTACTGATGCAGGATCCGAAACGTAAATCTGAATTCCCCCCATCTAATTCTCGCAAATTACTTCCTTCTGTGGAATGCCCACCATAGTTTGAACTAAAATTTCTACCGGACCATCTTAAGTATGCGTTTCTCGCTGAACATAAAATGTTACCGGTAATTGTGTCAGCTAAGCTGACACAAGATCTAGAAAATGCTCTGGTGGGAGTGCTTAAAAAACATGTGCGTGCAATCGGTTGGACCATTTCTGATATCAAAGGAATAAGCCCTTCTGTTTGTATGTACATGATTTTAATGGAGGAGGATTTCAAGACCTCGTGCCAGCCCCAACGAAGATTGAACCCACCCATGCAAGAAGTGGTAAGAAAGGAAGTGATCAAGTTGTTAGATGCCGGTATTATATACCCGATTTCTGACAGCAAATGGGTCAGTTCTGTGCAGGTTGTTCCAAAGCGGGGTGGGATGTACATCTCCAAGAATGAACAAGGGGAGGAAATTGCCACACGGCCGGTCACTGGATGGAGAGTTTGCATAGACTACCGGAAGTTGAACGAAGCCACTCGCAATGACCATTTCCCTATACCTTTTATCGATCAAATGTTGGAACGGTTGGTGGGAAGGGAATTTTATTATTTTTTGGATGGTTATTCAGGTTACAATCAAATAGTGATCGCTAGTGAGGATCACAAAAAAAACAACTTTTACATGCCCCTATGGCACTTTTGCCTATAGGCGCATGCCTTTTGGATTATGAAATGCACCTGCTACTTTTCAAAGATGCATGATGTCTATATTTTCTGAATTTATCGAAAAATGCATTGAAGTCTTCATGGATGACTTCTCTGTATATGGAGATACGTTTGAAGAATGTTTGACCAATCTTGCTAAGATTTTAAAGAGATGTGAGAACACTAACTTGGTTTTAAACTGGGAGAAGTGCCATTTTATGGTCACTGAGGGCATAGTGTTAGGTCACCGTATCTCTCGTGCAGGCATCGAGGTCGATCCGGCCAAAGTCTCCATCATTTCCAATCTCCCTCTCCCTAATTCAATAAAATCGGTTAGGAGCTTCTTAGGACATGCTGGTTTTTACCGGAGATTCATATGTATTTCTCTAAAATTGCCAAGCCGCTCACTAACCTGCTTTGTAAAGAAAAATCTTTTGTAATAAACGAAGCGTGTGTTCAAGCCTTTGACACGCTCAAAATGATGCTGGCTTCTGCTCCGATTGTGCAGCCACCCAATTGGTCACTGCCATTCGAGGTGATGTGTGATGCAAGTGGTCTTGCAGTGGGAGCAGTTTTAGGGCAACATAAGGATGGGAGACATTGCGTAATTCATTACGCAAGTCATGCCTTGAATGAAGCCCACTACAGAAAAAGAGATGTATGCTGTAGTCTTTGTGTTTGACAAGTTCAGACAGTATCTTATTGGTACAAAGACTATAGTATACACTGACCACAGTACACTTAGATACTTGTTCAGCAAGCAAGACGCAGAGCCTCGTTTAATCCGGTGGGTGCTGTTGCTGCAAGAGTTTGACATCGTAATAAAAGATAGGCGAGGTCGAGATAATGGTGCTGCTGACCACTTATCCCGATTAGAAAATGATAAAAACGAGAAAGCCGTTAATGAAGTGTTTCCGGATGAGCATTTGTTTGCACTGCATTTGCATGACCAAGCGTGTCCATGGTTCTCCGACATTGCTAACTTCTTAGCATGTAGGATAGTTCCACCATTCCAGCAGAAGTACAAAAGGGCAAAATTCTTCAAAGAGGTAGTAAACTACTTCTGGGAAGATCCCTTCTTGTTCAAACATTGCGCTGATTCAATAATCAGACGGTGTGTGACTGAGTCTGAGGCTTACCAAATCACCAAGAAATGCCACGAATCTGAATACGGAGGTCATCACGGTCCCACTCGAACTGCCCTCAAGGTACTCGAGTGTGGGTTTTTCTAGCCTACTATTTATGAGGACTGCAAGGTATTTGTAAAAGCCTGCGACAGATGCCAAAGATTAGGAAATATCTCCAAGAGGGATGAGATGCCTCAAAAGGGGATTCTCGCACTTGAGATCTTCGATGTATGGGGCATTGACTTCATGGGACCGTTTCCACCATCTGGGGGGAACTACTATATCTTGGTAGCTGTCGATTACGTGTCCAAATGGGTCGAGGTTGTTGCATTGCCAACTAATGATGGTAGCCAAGTCATCAAGTTCCTCAGTAACAACATTTTCAGTAGATTTGGCGTACCTAAGGTGATAATATCTGATGGAGGAACACACTTTGTTAACAAAGCTTTTGAAACTTTAATGAGTAAAAATGGAATCATCCATAAGATAGGCACGCCTTATCATCCCCAAACTAGTGGTCAAGTCGAGGTATCAAATCGCGAGATCAAACATATACTTGAAGCCACAGATGGGATAACCCGTAAGGATTGGGCACGTAAGCTCAATGATGCACTATGGGCATACCGTACAGCGTATAAGACTCCCATTGGGATGTCTCCATACAGACTTATCTTCGGAAAAGCCTGTCATTTGCCTGTAGAGTTAGAGCATAAAGCTTACTGGGCCGTCAAAATGCTTAATTTCGATCCGAAAGTTGCTCAGAACAAGTGTATGTTGGACCTCAATGAAATTGAGGAAATACGAGCGCAGGCTTATGAAAGCTCTCGGATCTATAAAGAGCGGACCCAGAAGTTGCACGATCGCCGGATTAAACCTAAAAACTTCTATATTGGCCAAAACGTTTTACTGTTTAATTCTAGGTTGAAACTGTTCCCCGGAAAGCTAAGATCCAGATGGGAAGGGCCATATGGGGTGTTGGAGGTATTTGAGAATGGTGCAGTCAGGATCCGAACTGAAAAAGGGAAACTGTTGGTGAATGGACAACGTCTGAAAGAATACATAGGACACTTCGATCTGGAGAAAGAGAGCCAAGCAGTGGCAGACCCGGCTTATACTCAATAAAAACAGCATTAAAATTATAAAAATTTCATTTCATGTATATATGTATTGCTTCATTCCAAAACAGAAAGTATCCAAAAATCAATTAAACATTTAGAGTACCAAGACTCTAAATGTGAGGATGTTGATATTTGGAGAAAATCTAATATGGTTAATTTATCTGTCTTGCAGAGATACCGGAACCACCAAAAAGGAAGGAGCAGAAAAATGAAGCAGAAAACCAGGTTCCCGGTTGGATTAATCCCATGAATTTAAGAAAATAATTCCGGAAATTAAAGCAATTTAAAAACCGGAATAATTTTTGCAAACAAATGAAATTAATCCAACCTATTTTATGCAAGTAGTATTTCTTTTAATTAATTCAGCCATTTATAACTCGGAAATTGTTTTGGACTTAAAGTTCCATGTCCAAAACAAATAAAATTGATTGAGGCCCAATTCCATCTTCTCGGGCCCAATCCGCCTTAATATTTTGAAAAATTCCAAAATCTGAGTGCTACTGAGTCCCGCCCTCAGTTACGACGCAGTCCTTTACTACGACGCTATCCTAGGATAACGTCGTAGTAAATGGATAGCGTCGTAGTACCCCCTCATCTCACCCCCCGACTTACGACGTAATCCTCAAGTACGACGCTGAACTAGTTCAGCGTCGTACCAAAGGTATAGTGTCGTAGTTGACCACTTTTCCCCTTATTTCACCTACGACGCTGAACTCACCCTACGACGCTAGTGTAGCGTCGTAGGACAAGTATAGCATCGTAGAAACATTTCTTACCCCTTTAAATGCTCACCCTTCCCCTTCCCCTCTTCACATTCACACTTAACCAGTTTCGAGCTTCCATTCAAACCCCTTTTCTTACGAAAGAACGCACAGTTCTTCGCAAAATGTTTCATCAAATCCAAGGGGAAACTATGTCAAAATTTTACCAAGCTCTCGGAATGGCATCGTCGTCCTCATCCAGAGCTGGAGGCCCAGGGTAAGAGCTCTTCTTCCCCCTTCCATTCTCGAGCTACCCCCATAACCCCCCTTGTTCGCGATTTTCGTTGGGGATTTTCGCTCTCATGCTTGTTTATAGCCTGTAAATAGTTTAAATGTTGGTTTAGTGTTGCTTTCTGTTTTCCTGTTTTGAATTTGAGTGTTTACAGTTTTGGGTAGGATTTTTGGTGGGTTCCTTGTGGAACCCCTGTAATGGCTGACTATGTAGGATAAATGGGTATCTGATTTATGGCTTGAATCTTGATGGGGATGGTGATTTTAGTGTTTAGAGCTTGATAGAGAGCATTAATGCGGCAGTAGGATCTTATTTGGGTAATGTTCTGCCATTTTTTTGTGATGTCAAGTTTTGAGTGCTCATAAGGATTGTTGCTTGTCATTCTTTTAAAACCAGTGCTTTCATGTGTTTTGGTAAGTGGAGTATTGCAATTTCATTTCTAAGAATCTGGATCTGGAACACTGATGAACATAAGGATACTTTATGAGTATTACTATGTTGTTAGTTGTGATATTCTTGAATCCATTGTTTGCTGAGCACACTTAGACAGTACCTTAGCCTAATAATTTTGTTTGAGGCATAATTATGTGGTAATATTTGCTTAATCTTGCTTGATGAGTTGAGACGGAATAATATGCTTGCTTGATCTGGGTGCAGGGAGCATTAATTAAGTTACGTAGTTTTAGCATGCTCATCTCAGCATGTTGAAATTGTAAAAATGAATGTTTGTCTACTTTGGGAAACCTGTGCAAACAAACAAAATTGGTGCACACCACTTTTCAGAAAAGATTTTTAAGAAAAAGACAAATTAGTAGGTAGGTTCTTTCTCTTTGAGATTGACCAACATATTTTTGTTCCCAATGGAACATTAAACTAATGTAATAAAATAGCAGTCCTTTCTCCTCATGTGGACTGCTATCACTTACGAAAATCCAAAAAGTGGGACCCCAAAATCCCACCCTTTTATTAAATAAAAATAGTCAACTCCTTTATTTAAAAATAAAAATTGGTTTTGTTTATTTTATTTGTATTAGATTGTCCACTTCCCATTCCAAACAGTCCAAGTCGAGCAGTTCCGAGCCACCGCGCCTCCATTTGCACATTCCTCGATTTGCGTTCATTTCACTCCATTCCATTTCACTTTCAACAATCACATCGGGATTGTTTAAAAATTGGAAAATCAAATTTTTGGGCCCAATGACCCCTATCTCTTGTCAACAACTCATGATCCTTAATAAATTATCTCAGAACTGTAAAGAAAAAAAATTACCTATGCTTTATATTAAAATTCAAGTCGAGAATTTAATAACCTCACATCTAGAGCAAAGCTCTAAATGTGAGGATGTTGGTTTTCACTTTGAATAATTCTTATGAAAATTATAAAAACTGGATTCACTACTTCCTATCTTTTCAGGGGCATCATCTTCCCGGATTTGAATCAGGCACAAGAAGGAACCAAATTGCTGGACCTACCACAGGAACTTCTAGGAGAAATCCCCTCCCGTATAGGAGAGGATGACATCAAGAAAGTATTCATTGTTAAGGAAACATGCAGAAAACTCAGAGCAGCTGGGAATCTCCCCATCATCTACAAGCGATGCGAGCTGGAGACCACCACTGTGAAGGTGTGGCAACAAGGAATCCGGAGGCAAAAGGAGGAACTCCTGCAGACATGTGTGGGAGCAGGAAACTACAACCTTCAGCTCATAACAGCTCTGCAAGCATTCGCAGGAGGGGATGAGGAGAGAGCCTGCGAGCTGCTAAGACTAGGGATTGAAGACAACCACAAAGCATCAATCTTCACGCGGGGACTAATGTTGTTAAGCAAACTGGATGAGGGTCAAGTTCTTCAAGGGGTAAAGATGATAAAAGAAATGGCAACAGACAGATCAGTCCTGGTATATGTGATCACCAATACCTTTCATGGCTGATGAATAGCCAGGACACCCCTGATTTGTTTGGTAACCAGGAACCAAGGGTATACTGCCCAAGGAGGCGAGCAGACCTGGAAGAACTGGACGGCTGGTGCTTACCCTGTGACTTAACACACTTTGTATACTGGTGCAGAGTTTTCTTCCACTAGGTGAGAAGGAATGAAGATGAGGATGCTGAGGGAAGACTAAGCCTTTAATGCTTTATTTTATTCAAGCTTCATTGTAAACATCATATAAGGGAATTCTTCACCTTTGTGCAAGTTCGTATCAACTGCATGAGAATCTCTTATAATTGATGTATTTCACTGCTTTCCAAAATAGTACTTCACTTTTGAGGTCCAAACAATTTTAAGAAAAGATGCACTGACATTCCAAGATGAATAAGTGACTGTCAGGCCAAAAATATGCTGTTAACATACTTTGTATGTTACCTGTGCCTCTCATACTGCTTTAAATTAAATAACCAACAGATAATATGCATAAACCTGCTCTATATGTATTACATGAATCAATTTAACTTTGTGAAAATTGAGCTATGAGTGACTTTTACTCATATATTTTCTTTGATGTGTGAATCAATTTGGTTAAAGGAAACTAGAACTTGCGATTGGGATCGATTCAAGACCATGCCATATTCCCGAAATCGAACACATGATCGAGGCACTTAGAAAAACCAAATTTTTGGCCTTCGTTTGAAATCCAAAACCAAAAATATTTTCCCTTTAGGGTTAACCAATTTGAGCCTTGAGCCTAATTTTTCTTGAAATCCACTATATGTTTCCATTATCCTTACAAAAAGACCAAAACGTTCAACCCAAGTGGACAAGGATAAATTTCATCAAAGGCATTAAATTTATGATCATTAATAACATATAAATCGGTATTCAATAAACCGATCCAAAAAAAAGAGAGAAAAAGAAGAAAAAGAAAAAGAAAAATGTTGAGCTTCATTCGACACAAATAAAATTGCAAATGACAAAGCAATTAGACATAGTCTAATGTCATGCAATAGAAAGAAAAGCAAAAGAAAAAGGACACTATTGATGATCATAAAATTTAAATAAAAATGCCAAGTCATGATGGAATAACCCGTTGCCACTTCTAAACCTAATAATTCCCTTTCTTACCAAATGTTACAACCGTAAGCCCCATTATAACCCTTTAATAAGACCTCGGGATCTCGATTTGAAGAAATGAGCCGGTGGCGAGTTGGTCTGATTGCAAGCTTATGGGATAATTTAATTAAATTTGATTTTGAGCGATTCATGATTAAACCCATTTGAGAGTGAGTGAACTTTCCAATTCTCTTATATGTGAGGCTATGTTTCATTAAATGTTCATGTCATACCTTAATTCTAATTTTTAATCCTTGCATTTTTCAAACATGATATTCATGAAGGGTTGACAATAATGTTCGAGTTGCAGGCCTGATTTATTGAGCAAGTATCATTTCATTAAACACTGCAATCAAGGGGATTTAATACTTGTAGTTTTTTATTGTCTTATCCCAACCCAAAAGAATGTAATTTATGAAGCCACGAAAATGAATTGAATATGTAGAGTCCGTGTTCTAAGGAACATTCACTCTGACTGCTCGGGGACGATCAGTATTAAATGTGAGGATGTTGATAATGGCCAGAAATGTCCATTATTTCAATCCATTTCCATATCTGAAACGGGCATTTGATCGCACTTCAGTCTTATATTAAATAAGAAAGCAGTTGAATTGGACTGATTTATGCATAATTGTAAAAATAATAAGCTGGTATAAAAAATGCATAAATATATAATTTTATTATACATTTATGTTAGAAAAATCCAGAAACATGAGAAAAAGAAAAGAAAAGAAAAAGAAAATAAAAAGATGGGAAAAGAAATGAAGTCCTACAAAAAACTTGCAATTTTCAGGTAATTACGACGCTACACTGAACTACAACGCTAAGCATGTATAGCGTCGTAGCCATTGTATAGTGTCGTAGGCAGAGAAGGAGGCAAGATTTTGAAAGAAGAACTACGACGCTGAGCGAAGATAGCGTCGTAGGCTGTTCATTTAGAGACAAAGAGTGTTTTCGAAGTGGAAGACTACGACGCAAGACCTATAGCGTCGTAGTAACTGATTGCGTCGTACCAAGCTATAGTGTCGTACTCAGCCGCAAAATTCAAATTTGAAGGCCTGGGGGCCCATGGGCCTAGGGTTTCTCACCTATATAAAGAGGGGTTGACCCCCATGATCAGTCACTACATACATTCCCTACACTTGGAGACAACTCAAGTTCTTGAGAGGTGTGTAGTTTAGTTTAGTTAGTTAGGGTTTAATTTTTTGTATTATTTACTTTTATGCGTTGTTCTTGGTTTTTGTTTACTGTTAGCCTAGATGAGTGTTAATCTTTATTTAGGTTTGAAATCCAAAAATGATGGGTATTATCAAACCATTTGATATAAAATGGGAAGTTAAGCATCAAAGAGTCCCGAAACATGAAATGAAAATCATTCCATGGATTTTCTTGCTTTATTTTTTGGTTTAATGATCATTTGGTCATTTTATTTTCTTTTGCAATATGGGTTTTCTGTCTTCTTCTTCTTCTTTTGGGTTCTTATGCATGTTCTTATGATTGAAAACCATCATCTTGGGTTTGTGGTTCATGGGTGGTTATTTTTAGCTTATTTTACCTTGTTTTTATGCATTTTGGCTTGCTGTTTTACCTTATTATATTTCTGTTCTTGCATTGATGAACCATGAATCTGAAAATAGGGTTTGCAATCGCACAGATTGAATTACCCGACCAACACTTATGTTCTGGGGTAGCTACGACGCTAACCGCCCTACGACGCTATCCTAGTATAGCGACGTAGGTGAGTGTTTTACGTCGTAGTTGCTTCAGGCTTAAGTAAAATTTTGCCCTACGGCGCTAGACCTACGACGCTATCCTAGGATAGCGTCGCAATTTTTTTCTAAAGTCGTAGGACCCCAAAACACTTCAATTTTCACAAAACCCACCTACGACGCTATCCTAGGATAGCGGTGTATAGCGTCGTACCCCCCAATTTTATCAACATTTCTGAAAATTCATCCTACGACGTTACACCCATGACGCTATCCTAGGACAGCGTCGTAATTTAGTGCATAGCATCGTAGCATCCCTACTCTTTCAAAACCATCTTTTCTCACAGCGACGTTAGACCCTACGACGTAAATCTTGTTTAACGTCGTAGGACATACTTAGCGTCGTAGCTCCTCATTTCTAAACTACCATGCACGACGTCAACACTACGACGTAAGACTTTGCATAGCGTCGTAATCATGTGTAGCGTCGTACATAACCCTTTAACTCCAAAATTTTTCATCTCTATCACCAATCCATGACGACGCTATCCTCACGTCGCTATCCTAGGATAGCGTCGTAACATCTGTCTAGCGTCGTACTTGGCACTTTTTGCCAAATTTTCCATTTCTCCACTCTCTTCATTAATTAATTAAACCCTTAAGTCAGAAGTTAAAGATCATGATTAGCAATGACTAAGATCAACAATTACCATGATTTAAGGATCTTTGTTCAATTCTCCCTAAAATATTTTTCTATAAACAAAACCTTAATGACTTAAGTAGATAATCCGGACTGTAATTAATTATGGTATGAAGGATTATTTAAGTCATTAATTATGGATTAATTCTATAACGTTGCATGAGAAACCAATGTCTCTCATATAAGGCACCCTCCTTTATTTTAATCTCATTCTGTCTTTTTTGTGATGTATGAATGAACAGTAAAAGATATTACAGAATAATGTCGGCGAACGGTTCCTTTACCGGGAAATGAAGTAGCCCTAGTCTGTATATTGATTACTGTTTGTTATTTTGCATGGTTTGGATAATAAGTAATGAGGTCAGGCGAACGGTCCTTTCATCGGGAAATGAAGCAGCCACTCAGTTAATTACTGTTCAAATACAGTTTTATTTTCCTCATCTTAATTTCCAAACCCAAATTCTAATCTGTAATATGAGTTAGTTAATATCTGTCAACATTAACTAACAAACATTGCAGAGAAGGAACATGTAGGTTTTTATCTGAGTTCGCAGATAGTAGAGACCCAACTGGTAGCGACACTGCCATTATAGGGCTTTTGCTGTCTAAATTCATTCCATCCGAGTAATTGGGAAATTGGATAGCAGATGTTTGCAGTCCACCCGATTATTCTGCCACCATTTTGCCTCACGGCTCCCTCATATCTGTGTCTCTCGTTCCGTCTAAACCCACCATTATATTTTGGGTTAATTAATTTTGTACTTCCATATATCCGTATGCATGCTATTATTATGTAAATACTATGGTCATAATATTTTGGGATCCTTCCCTTGGACATTAGAAGTCTAGATTTAAACAGATATTGCTTATTAAATTTCCAACTAAAATTCATTTGCTAAATCCGGATCTGAGTAAGGGATAAACTCCTCAGTTATGACTAGTTCATATTCTGTCAAGGATTGATTTTGGGGAATCAGAAGCAGAGTCAGCGATTAGGTCTCATCTAGACTGAAAGGGTCTGTGTTCTTATTGAGAGTCTAGTACCTATTTAGGGAATGGTTTTCAAAATCTTTTATTTTCAAAAATTGCTGTGTGTTGGGAATTTAGTCTTCACTGTCACACCGAGATTGGATCCACTTGGATTCAAATAAAGTGTGATAGAAAATTCTGGAAGATCAACACGTAGGCCTTGGTTATCTTCTGAGATAGGGTTGAGTTCCTTTCAACTGCTATCCTCCTCTGCCAAAGCCTATTTTCGAGTCCTGAGTGAGTGCATCCGGAATGAACTAATTTATTAGTTCGTTTCATTAGTTTGTATCTCATAACCACCCGGAAGGAGGTGAACACTGCGAGCGGTTCATCGAGATCCGGAAATTCTTGATCCACATCTGGTCATCCTGACTGGGGGCTTTCTTTCGCTACCAGTACGAAGCTTTCGATACTTCCGAGTGATAGGATTTTAAATGCTTTCTTTACCGCTTTCTTTTAAAATGCTTTTAATAGAGGTCACTCGGATGCGTCACCAGATCTTCTAACTGCTGCTAGGACTGAGAGTTAAGGGATAGTTCAGGCTTATCTTTAAGTTTTGGGTGTGACATGGGGGAATGATAGCAGTACTTGGCACTTCAACTAATGATTTGTCAGGTGTTGCTTATCCACCACAGAAGAAATAACATACCCTGGCCGGGGCAGTTATGAATCTGTGGTATCTTAGAATTTGTGGTCCTAAGAACATGTAAACTCATACTGTAAGTACCTGTTTGTTAAAGGGAACATAGTACTGAGAGCATGAGAATTAACTATCTGACAGATTATCCCAAAGAAAGATCTGTGTATTAAAAATGGAAGTTTGATTATGCTTTATCTAAATCTTGTCCAATCTTTATTCTTTTCTCCATGTCCCTTCTGTCATGATTTGGAATCAGCTTCATAGCTAGCTTAGCATAGATTTACAGCTTTCTCAGCATAATTTTTACTACCTTCATAGGATAGAATTCATCTGCTTTCTAGATTATGTTTTAATATGCTCTGTAGATTAATTTAACTGCTTTCATAGTTTAGATTAAATTCAGTCATGTAGTTGTTAGTCCAACTCCAAACTGATTAGAGCAATACGAGTGGAAAATCTAGTAAAACGACGTGGGCCCTGCTTCTATCGCACATGCTCCAGTGAACGATCCGGTCTTACTATAAATTACTGTAATTTTTGACACCGTGCGCTTTCAGGCCACAGTTTCCTACATGAGTATATAAAAACGTGACAATCTATAAATATATCCCTAAATCCCAACTCCATCTTCATAATTAATTTCATTAAATAAAATTAAACCGGAATTATTTTCTTTTCAAAAAAAACTCATATAGTGGGAAATTGTCAAAAGTTTCAGCCTGAAAAGCCGAGACACAACATTTGGCTTATTGGTTCTAGACGCCCTAGAAAATCTACTCAAACTAAAATACAGCTGGGCTAGGAAAAAGGCCCCAATATTTAGTTTATCACCCCTCGCTAACCTATAAGCCATTGGAAAGAAAGAACCATTCACCGCTTTGCCCTGGGGCACAATCACGAAGCGGTTCAGCCAATAAAGCGGTTCTTTATCAGAATGAGGCACATCTCTCCCTATATTTACCATGATAAAGTTGGTCCATGAGGGATTGTGCATCTCTGCCCTATACGAGAGGAGTTCCAAAGGCTCGATATTGGCCTCATCTCCAACTACGAGAAGACAAGCCAACATCGATACATCTAATAGAGTCGGACTCATGAAACCTTGCTTAAACATAAAATAGTTTATCGAGGGATTCCAGAAAGTTGCGATAGCTGGAATAAAATGAGAACAGCGACGAAGGTTAGCATACCCAGATAGACGAATGGCTCTGTCAATACCCTGTCTCTTCCATTGATCTTCGCAATAAGGCAGCATCCGCTCAATCCACTTGGGCCACAATGGGGCATCCGCTGGTGTTGTTGTGATAAGCCTCTCAATCTGATACCAACGCTCTGCGCCTTGACCGATAATCTTTTTTCTTGTATTGGTGTATGTTCTCACTAGTTCATCTTCATCCGCCTCGATAAAGGTGCCATAAAAAGGTCTCTGAACCTGAATAGAAGGGCGAACTAAGAGGATCAGTAAGAGGAATAATGTCCACTGACCTACCAGGGCGAACTAACTAGTTGAAAGAATCATCATTTTCATCGTAAATAGGCTCCATTACTGCTTGGTGTGTTTACGCAAGCTAGGGTTTCAAGTGAGAAATCATAAGCTAAGAATGCGGAGGAAGAATAGACGGGAAGGGTTTTTTGAAAACATACTGAGGGTTGTTTTCACAAAATCTATTTATATTTCCTCACTTTGGCGCCCGTTACACAGCGCACGATCAAGAGGAGAAGTTGAAAGGCCAGTAACCAATTGAAGAAGTTACCCGGTGATAACTACTTTTTGAACACAAAGCGCGTTATACCGGCCCATATTGATTGAAAAACGGTGGACAATTTGTTAACATATAAAAAATGTGTTAATACGACCTACTTACATATCCAGGCCCAATTCGCATAAGGGCACAATTACTAGGCTTGGACGAAGAAAGACAGCCAAGGACCAGCAAATGGACCCCGAGGAAGTATCTGTAATACCCGAGAATTTTGCGACATAAAACAAGTAATTAAATAAATAAACAATAAATAAAATAAATATCATAAATAAGTAAATTCAGCAAATAAATAAATAAAGATAAGGAAATGAGAAATGAGATTTAACTTAAAAAGGAAATAAAGGCATTTAATTAAATAAAGAATTATTAAAGACAAAAAAATTGTACACCGAAACCCGACACCAATGAACTCGAGAATTCGAGTCCAAACATGCAATTAGACCCGAGTAAAATTTAGAGAGGAAATAGAAACCTCGAAGATACCCCGGAAATCGGAATACGGGAGCATGGGGGGATAGAAATTCGAAAGAGAGGAGGAAAGGCACGACGGATCGCACGACCCGCCCGGACCGAAGTCCAGGCGAGAGCCGCGCGGTGGCCGCGCGGTCAAAGGGGAACGAGCGCGCCACGACCGCGCCATTGGACAGATTCGCCCGTGCGAGATTTTCTCGCCCGAATCCGGATTTTCCGACTTCGGTTGAACACCATTCGGTTCAAGACCCTTAGAGGCAGACCTTGGACGCCCCTAGGTCTTATTTACCTATAAATAAGCCCTCTTGAAAGCTCCGAACACTTTTCCAAAATCCTACAACTCTTTATACGTCGAAAACCCTAATTCCGGAGTCGTCGGAGGCACGAAACCATGCGAGGGACTGATTTGGACGAAATCAAAGTCTCCTAAACATCGTGGTAAGTTCCGATCCATTCGTCTCTTACGTTTTGATTCGAAAACAAATCCTAACCTTCTTCTTTTTCTTTCTACACCCCGAATCGGATCTAGAACGTAGAATCCGACGAACGGAGAGGATAGACGGTGGACTGGAAGCCACGCCTTCGAAATAGACGATTCCGGATATCTAAAAATCTGTAAGTTAATACTTACATGGTTTTGGGAGTAACTAAAACATTCAAACCTAAAAGTTTAAACAAATCTTTCGTAAATCTGTCAATGTATGTTTTTACCGGCGCAACAGTTTTGTCGAATTTTTCCGAACCTTAAACGACTTCAACCGGAAAAACTTAAAACACGAAAAATGTTCCTAAGGCTTAGGTCTATCTACTGTAAATATTTCAGAATTTTTAGAGACGTTTTGATGTTTGAAATCCACCCGAAACCGAACTTCTTGTAATTGGATCTTGAAATGCTTGACAGAACTTAGGTCCGATCTTGATCACATTTTTGACATTAGTTCTAGACCAATTTATATCTTTAGCCGAACATGAAAGTTGTAGATAAATGTCTTAAGAAAGTCTCTGTAAAATTTCATTGAATTTGGAGTTGATTTTCTATGGTAGATCTTGATAATCTTGAACTGCTGTACACGAATTTCGGACAGATTAATGTTATGACGAAAATTGATGTATTTGACCTATTTCGGTATCTCGGATTGAAAAAGTTAAAACATGAAAGTTGTTCATCTCGACGTTTTTGAATTAATGGTACCTATTTTTGGTGTATTTGACCTATTTTTGGAATTAAACTCGATATTTAATGAATTTTAGAGTAAACTGTGGTTGACCGAGTCAAATTTTGAAATCTTGTTGAAACGGTGAAACTAGCCTTTAAGGTTTAAACGAGTAGAAGACTCTTTGAAATAATCATATGAAATCTGGAAATTAGGAAATCCCCTTTACAAACTTGATCCATAAAATTAGGGGGTGAGTGCTCTGCAGGGTGCCCTCCTAACGATTCACTTCGTGCCTATATGGACGATAGTGACCCGCGCGAAATATTTGAGATATGTTGCTAAAACGGCATGAGATATATGGCCTACATTCTCGTGAATATCCTTATGGGTTTTCAGAGGCTCCGGAGTGGTACTGGGTATGGCAGATACGGCTGTGGCCGCCGGTTTCCGGCTAAACTTGTTGACATCGCGATGCTATCGTGAAACTTTAAAATACTAAATCTTGGGAGTAAATGGGGATAGTTAAATATTAAATTGTTGTCTTTTAAATTACTAAATGCTTTATTTAAATTAATTATGGCTTTATTTAAATTATTTATGAATATTATCATGTCTTATGTAAATGTTAAATTATTGGCTTTTAAACCCTACGATCATGCATGTGTTAACTTACTCAGCAAGTTGTGCTGACCAAACCATTTTATTTTCCTTTTTCCTTACAGAGTATGTGGAATGATCATGAGCACATTCATGCATGGGGGAAACTTATATTTTGCAAACCTTATTATTTAAATTTTTAGCACATTCATGCATGGGGGAAACTTATATTTTGCAAACCTTATTATTTAAATTTTTGCATTTGACATTAGAATAAACGGGCCTGTTTAACCCGTCTTTTGACCATGTTGGTCGTATTTACATTTCCGCTGCAATATTATACTTAAATACTATTTCCACTGCGCTATGATATTATTATTATTTTCGAGACTATATTGTATGGGCTGTTTGCAAATGCTTTAACTATTTTTAAACACTGAAATACCTAGCCTTGCATCTCTTTAGTAAGCCGGAGAAACCGTGTCTTACTAGGGAGGTGTGGCGGTGACATCCCTACCTGGGCGACCAAAAACCGGGGTGTTATAAGTTGGTATCAGAGCCCGGCTATTTTTAAACTATTATTTTTAAACCATTATTATTTTTAAACTACTACTAATATTTTGAGTATTACTTTAAATTTTAAAGTATTATTTCCGTGGAAAATTTTTATTTTAAAACCCATGGAAAAAAATATATATATAGTGCATTAAATTATTTTTGAGGGGAATCATCATTTGCATTTGCATATTGCATCTCTTTTATGTTGAGAACTTAGAATCTTGGCGAATTTCAACTTAGAATCTTGGCGAATTTCAACTTAGAATCTTGACGAATTTCAACTTAGAATCTTGGCGAAGTTTAACCTAGAATCTTGACGAATATTAACTTAGATCTTTTGCTTGCGCAAGATGGCTAGTCAAGATATGATGCACTTGATGATCAAAATGATGAACGTTCATCTTGATTCCCAACAAACCATAGAACAAATGAAATATCGTATGGCTCAATTGGAGGCAAATTTGCACCACATGGGCAATTTGAGAGAGGCGGATCACCACCGCATAAACCAACTAGAACGCCAAGTCCAGACCCTCACTACACAAAACCAAATCCTGAAGGAACACATCGATGCTCATGGGCAAGACTTGAACACTATCTTTGACGATCTACTACCGCCAAGTTCGGAGGAGGAAGACCCGGAGGAGGATCCCGCTACACCGCCGGAGGACGTCTTGAGACGCTAGGAAATTCTATTTATAGTAGACACTATTTTGCTAGGAAAATATTTCTACTTTTGTACTAAAATGCCCGATTTAAAATGCCCGATTTATTTATAATAAATGCCCGATTTATTTATAATAAATCAAAAAAAAATTCGAAATTAAAATAAAATAACAAATTAAAATAAAACCCAGAAGCGTGCGGCGCTTCTTAGTTCGATCGAGCCCCACGTGCGAAATTACAAAACACATACCCATTTATAGAAATTGTTTAGACTATATGCTAGTTTCACAAGTCCTAATCCACCCTATTTGTACCAGAATGGCACCCAGAGGAAGAGGAACAAGAAGAACTCAACCCGCTCCCCAAACCACTATTGAAACACCTACTGAAACACCTCCTAATGTTACGGAACCGGCCCAACCTGTAGAGGAACAACCCCAAGGTGCGCAGGACGCCCCCGCACCGAACAATGTGGGCGATCGTCTTCGGACGATAGAGGAGGTCTTGATTGCGCTAGGGAACGCGCAAGTCAACCAGGGCCAAGCTGCGGCGGTACCTCCGCCCCAGGCTCGCCCTAACTACTTGGCAATGGTGAATCCCTACTAGCCACCCCACTATGCTGGTGAGGAGGATCCAGCCAAACTGGAAGAATGGATCCGGACCTTCGACAAGCTGCTGGGAGCAGTCAAATATCCGAAGGAGAGAGAGTGCACGTCGCTTCGTACTACTTGGGAGGCGAAGCGGACGACTGGTGGCAGGCAACTCAAGCCAAGCTGACTGAAGATGACAAGCCCTACTCGTGGACGGAGATGATGGAACTACTCAGGGATCGATTCTATCCCTTGAGTACTAAAGCTGCCATGTACGAAGAATTCCTGTCACTGAAGCAAGGAGGCCAAACCGTACAAGAGTACTACACACGATTCAAGGAGCTGGTGAGGTTCGCACCAAGACTCGTACCCACGGGTGCAGAGAAAGCACAGAGAGTTCGAGATGGGACTGAACCTGTTCGTTCGCGAGGTGATCGGGGGGTACACTACCCCGATTTGCAAGCTGTGTATGACCGCGCTGTGGCAGTAGCGCGTGTGCAGCAACTGAAGAGAAGGGTGAGTGGGGAGTCCAGCAGGGGTCCCCAAGACAAGAGAAACCGGGATTCGAAAAGCGAGAACAACACTGGAAGGAACGAACAGCGGAGAGGGTCGAATAGGCCTCAACAAACCAACAATGGGAGGAGGTTTAACCAAGAAGAACCCGTACCACCCTGCCCAAGGTGTGGACGACCCCATCTGGCGAGGGGATGCCCTCAACAGGGCGCCTGCTTCCGATGTGGTCGAATGGGTCACATACGTCGGGAGTGCCGAACTAAGCTTGAAAACATAACGAAAAGGGAGGACTTGGTCACGGGGCAGGAACAGCCTCAGAACCAAAATGGGCGGAATGGAAATAACCAGGGGTATAGACCCCCTCAAAACCAATTTAGGCCGCCGAATCAGAACCAGAACCAACGACCTCCACCACCGCAGAATCAAAACCAACAACAAAACCAGCAGCAGAATGCGAATCAGCAGGGCAACCAAGGACGCCCTGTGGGGAGGCTCAATGTGGTTAACCAAGCGGACGTGCCTGCACAAGGAGAAGTGATGGCAGGTACATTTCATGTTTTGAATACACCCCTTAGAGTTCTATTTGATTCTGGAGCTAGTTGCTCGATCATAGCATCAAGGATAGTGCCTGAGTTAGATCTACCTAAGTGCAAGAGAATTAGCTTAGGAATCCAATTGCCTTCTGGAGAAGTAGTATCTTGCTCTAAACGATATAACGGAATTCCTATAGGGATAAAGAACATAGAATTCTTCGCGAACTTAGTAGAATTTAACTTAAGAGATTTTGACATCATAGTGGGGATGGATTGGTTATCCCAGTATAAGGCGGTGATCGAATGCCAAAAGCAAAAGATCACCTTGTCAAAAAGTAGGGGAAAGAGAGTTGTCTTTTACTCTCAGCCCCCTAAGAAGAGTAACAAAATCGTTAGTGCAATCAAACTAAGTAACTTGATGCGTAAGGGGTATGAGCTATATGCGTGCTACGTGCACAACCTTGAGGCGGAAGAGAACAAGGTTGATAGCATACCAGTGGTAAGAGAATACCCGGATGTGTTTCCTGAAGACATCCCGGGAATGCCACCTGAGAGAGATCTTGAGTTCACTATAGATCTCATTCCGGGCACAGAGCCTGTCTCAAAAGCTCCGTACCGGATGACACCACTGGAAATGAAGGAGTTAAAAGACCAACTTGAGGAGTTGTTAGGAAAGGGGTATATAAGGCCGAGTACTTCCCCCTGGGGAGCACCGGTTTTATTTGTTAAGAAGAAAGACGGAGGATTACGTCTTTGCATAGATTATCGAGGATTGAACCAAGTGACTATCAAGGATAAATACCCTTTGCCGAGAATTGAGGATCTATTTGATCAACTGAAGGGAGCTTCAGTATTCTCGAAGATCGACTTACGATCTGGGTATCACCAGTTGAGAATTGCCGAGAAAGACATTCCGAAGACGGCGTTTCGAACTCGATATGGTCACTACGAGTTCACAGTGTTATCCTTTGGGTTAACAAATGCTCCGGCAATGTTCATGAACCTCATGAACAATATATTTCGAGAGCTGTTAGATCAGTGCGTAGTGGTGTTCATTGATGACATCCTGATCTACTCGAAAAACGGGGAGGAGCATGCCAGCACTTGCACCAAGTGTTAGGTACCTTGCGAAAGAATCAACTATACGGCAAATTGTCCAAATGCAATTTTCGGTTGAAGGAGGTAGCATTTCTTGGACATATAGTATCCGCTGATGGAGTTTCAGTGGATCCGGCAAAAGTCTCTGCTGCAACTGAATGGGCAACTTCAAAGAGCCAAACGGAGATAAGGAGTTTCCTTGGCTTAGCCGGGTACTATAGACGGTTCGTGAAGGATTTTTCGAAAATCGCACGACCTTTGACCCAGCTACTGAAGAAGGGAGTAAAATACGTGTGGACAGAGGCTTGTGAGACAACGTTTCAAGAACTAAAGAAACGACTCACAACCACACCCGTATTAACACTACCATCAGAGAATGGTGACTTCGAAGTTTATAGCGATGCTTCGAAGGAAGGTTTAGGTTGTGTCTTGATGCAAGACTCGAGAGTCGTAGCATATGCATCACGCCAGCTAAAACCTCACGAGGAGAATTATCCGACACACGACCTGGAGTTGGCAGCGGTCGTTTTCGCTCTAAAGATATGGAGACATTATCTTTATGGGCGGAAGTGTCGAATGTTCACCGACCACAAGAGCTTGAAGTATATATTCACTCAGAAGGAGTTGAATTTGAGACAGCGAAGGTGGTTGGAACTTATTAAGGACTACGATTTGGAGATAGCCTACCACGAGGGGAAGGCGAATGTGGTAGCCGATGCCCTAAGTCAGAAAACCCAACATGTGACGAACTCGTTGGTAATTCCGCCGGCATTGTACATGGAGTTATCAAGATTGGAGTTGGAACTTGTGCATCCTGGCACAGTGAGTGAAACGATCAATGCCATGGTCATAGAAACTCCAATATTGGACGAGATTAAGCTCGCCCAACCGGGCGACGCGAAACTCGAGAAGATAAAGGGGTATATTGCCGAACGAAAGGTAATAGGATTTGTTGTCCACGAGAATGGAAGCATTCGTTTCAAAGGGAGATGGTGTGTGCCCCTTAAATGTGCCGAGTTGAAGTGAAGGTTGATGGAGGAAGGGCACAACACGCCAAATTCAGTGCATCCCGGAGGTGACAAACTTTACAAAGATCTGAAGAAGATCTATTGGTGGCCGGGAATGAAGAAGGAAGTGGCAGACTTCGTGGCGAAATGTCTCACCTGCCAAAAGGTTAAGGCAGTGCGACATAAACCCTTAGGACTGATGCAACCACTAGAGATTCCAAGTTGGAAGTGGGATAGCATCTCAATGGACTTTGTCTCGGGATTACCCCGATCACCTAAAGGAATGAACAAGATTTGGGTGATTGTGGATAGGCTAACGAAGACAGCCATATTTATCCCGATGAAGGACACGTGGACTATGGACCAATTGGCCCGAGCCTACATTGATAATGTGGTACGACGACATGGAGTACCACATGACATCATTTCCGATAGAGACAGTAGATTTGTCTCTCATTTTTTGACAGAGTTACAAAAAGCTCTCGGTACTCAAATCAAAATGAGCACCGCATTCCACCCGATGACGGATGGTCAAACCGAGAGGACAATCCAAACACTAGAAGACATGCTGAGAGCATGCGTGTTGGAATTTAAGGGAAATTGGGAATCTCATTTACCCTTAATCGAATTCTCTTATAATAATAGCTACCATGCTAGCATTGGCATGGCACCATTCGAGGCGTTGTATGGACGAAAGTGCCGAAGCCCGTTGAGCTGGGAAGAAAACGATAAGTCGGTGATAGTGGGACCGCGCTTATCGAAGACATGGCTCAACAAATCAAAGTGATTCAAGGAAAAATGAAAGCCGCTCAAGACCGCCAGAAGAGTTACGTTGACGTGAGACGACGAGACCTAGAATTTCAAGTGGGAGATAGGGTCATGCTAAAGATATCACCCATGAAGGGGGTGATGCGCTTTGGCAAACGAGGAAATTTGAGTCCTCGATACATAGGACCTTACGAGATTCTAGAACGAGTCGGAAATTTAGCCTACCGACTAGCTTTACCGCCACAATTAGATCGAGTTCATAATGTTTTCCATGTCTCACAACTAAAGAAGTATGTGCCGGACCCGACACATGTACTTCAGCCGGAGATAATTGAACTCGACGAGGCTTTGACTTATGAAGAAGTCCCAGTACGAATCCTAGACACTAAGGAGCGAGTAACGAGGAACAAAACCGTCAAAATGATCAAGGTTCTTTGGTCGAACCACAAAAGTGAGACGGCAACTTGGGAGGTAGAATCCGACATGAGAGAACGCTACCCGACACTATTCCAAGCCGACACCGACATAGTTATGGGGACATAACTGCAATCTTAAGGGGGAGAGGATGTCATACCATCCATTTTTCATGCATTTTTGTACACAAACAATTTTGAACTACGTTATGGCTTGATCCCTTCACAGGGTACGTAGGCAGCTTAGAAGTTTTAATTCTAAGTTCAGTCACAAAATAATAAAACAAACAAAAGACCTTAGCACGAGAAAAGCCGAAACACAACTTCGAGGAAGAAGTTGATTCTTAAGGAGGGTAGACTGTAATACCCGAGAATTTTGCGACATAAAACAAGTAATTAAATAAATAAACAATAAATAAAATAAATATCATAAATAAATAAATTCAGCAAGTAAATAAATAAAGATAAGGAAATGAGAAATGAGATTTAACTTAAAAAGAAATTAAAGGAATTTAATTAAATAAAGAATTATTAAAGACAAATAAATTGTACACCGGAACCCGACACCAATGAACTCGAGAATTCGAGTCCAAACATGCAATTAGACCCGAGTAAAATTTAGAGAGGAAATAGAAACCCGAAGATACCCTGGAAATCGGAATACGGGAGCATAGGGGGATAGAAATCCGAAAGATAGGAGGAAAGGCACGACGGATCGCACGACCCGCCCGGACCGAAGTCCAGGCGAGAGCCGCGCGGTGGCCGCGCGGTCAAAGGGGAACGAGCGCGCCACGACCGCGCCGTTGGACAGATTCGCCCTTGCGAGATTTTCTCGCCCGAATCCAGATTTTCCGACTTCGGTTGAACACCATTCGGTTCAAGACCCTTAGAGGCAGACCTTGGACGCCCCTAGGTCTTATTTACCTATAAATAAGCCCTCTTGAAAGCTCCGAACACTTTTCCAAAACCCTACAACTCTCTATACGTCGAAAACCCTAATTCCGAAGTCGTCGGAGGCACGAAACCAAGCGAGGGACTGATTTGGACGAAATCAGAGTCTCCTAAACGTCGTGGTAAGTTCCGATCCATTCGTCTCTTACGTTTTGATTCGAAAACGAATCCTAACCTTCTTCTTTTTCTTTCTACACCCCGAATTGGATCTAGAACGTAGAACCCGACGAACGTAGAGGATAGACGGAGGACTGGAAGCCACGCCTTCGAAATAGACGATCCCGGATATCTAAAAATTTGTAAGTTAATACTTACATGGTTTTGGAGTAACTAAAACATTCAAACCCAAAAGTTTAAACAAATCTTTCGTAAATCTGTCAATGTATGTTTTTACCGGCGCAACAGTTTTGTCGAATTTTTCCGAACCTTAAAACGACTTCAAACGGAAAAACTTAAAACACAAAAAATGTTCCTAAGGCATAGGTCTACCTACTGCAAATATTTCAGAATTTTTAGAGACGTTTTGATATTTGAAATCTACCCAAAACCGAACTGCTTGTAATTGGATCTTGAAATTCTTGACAGAACTTAGGTCCGATCTTGATCACGTTTTTGACATTAGTTCTAGACCGATTTATATCTTTAGCCGAACATGAAAGTTGTAGATAAATATCTTAAGAAAGTCTCTGTAAATTTCATTAAATTTGGAGTTGATTTTCTATGGTAGATCTTGATAATCTTGAACTGCTGTACACGAATTTCGGACAGATTAATGTTATGACGAAAATTGATGTATTTGACCTATTTCGGTATCTCAGATTGAAAAAGTTAAAACATGAAAGTTGTTCATCTCGAAGTTTCTGAATCAATGGTAAAATTTCAGAATTTTTGAAATTAAACTCGATTTTTAATGAATTTTAGAGTAAACTGTGGTTGACCGAGTCAAATTTTGAAATCTTGTTGAAACGGTGAAACTAGCCTTTAAGGTTTAAACGAGTAGAAGTCTCTTTGAAATAATCTTATGAAATCTGGAAATTAGGAAATCCCCTTTACAAACTTGATCCTTAAAATTAGGGGGTGAGTGCTCTGCAGGGTGCCCTCCTAACGATTCACTTCGTGCCTATATGGACGATAGTGACCCGCGCGAAATATTTGAGATATGTTGCCAAAACGGCATGAGATATATGGCATACACTCTCGTGAATATCCTTATGGGTTTCCCGAGGCTCCGGAGTGGTACTGGGTATGGCAGATACGGCTGCGGCCGCCGGTTTCCGGCTAAACTTGTTGACATCGCGATGCTATCGTGAAACTTTGAAATACTAAATCTTGGGAGTAAATGGGGATAGTTAAATATTAAATTGTTGTCTTTTAAATTATTAAATGCTTTATTTAAATTAATTATGGCTTTATTTAAATTATTTATGAATATTATCATGTCTTTATGTAAAGTAAAATTATTGGCTTTTAAACCCTACAATCATGCATGTGTTAACTTACTCAGCAAGTTGTGCTGACCAAACCATTTTATTTTCCTTTTTCCTTACACAGTATGTGTAATGATCATGAGCACATTCATGCATGGGGGAAACTTATATTTTGCAAACCTTATTATTTAAATTTTTGCATTTGACATTAGAATAAACGGGGTTTAACCCGTGTTTTGACCATGTTGGTCGTATTTACATTTCCGCTGCAATATTATACTTATATACTATTTCCGCTGCGCTATGATATTATTATTATTTTCGAGACTATATTGTATGGGCTGTTTGCAAATGCTTTAACTATTTTTAAACACTGAAATACCTAGCCTTGCATCTCTTTAGTAAGCCGGAGAAACCGTGTCTTACTAGGGAGGTGTGGCGGTGACATCCCGACCTGGGTGACCAAAAACCGGGGTGTTACAGTATCATCCCGAGCAAGCCACCTATCTAATAAAGGCGCAATCCTGAGAGAGAAAGACCCGAGCAAACTTGCTGCCCGGGTACCATGAGTCAGATGAAACGGTTCTGAAGGATTACGAGGTGATGTCACCCTGAGCGAAGAGGCTCTCCTTACCCTTGTAGAAGCTTTATCCGCGCCAGACCGAGTAAAGGCGTGGAAGATTTATTTTGAAATTCAAAATCCTTATCCCTTTCCCCCAACAGATGTCTTTTCGCAAACAGGCACGTGTATTGTATAAATACTAGAATCAAAGATGTAATCTGAGTTCCTCAACCACCCAAATTTTCATACAATGTCTTTACTTTTTCAGTATTTTACTTTTATTTACCGTTTTCTTTAATTGCTTTCTTTCTTGCTTTTCGTATTTACTTTCCTTTAATTTTCGCGATACTCTAGTTCTTAGCATTCCTTGGGATAGTCCTCATCCCGCCTTCCGTCTTGAAGGCTCTGTCTAGGCGATTAAGCGTTACTCTGAAACAGCAGTAACAGGTTTGGCGACCACAGTGGGAGACCAAACTCCCCCTAACAATATACTACCTCCGTTCCTTTTTAATTGCCACGGACCCACATTTCACGCTTCTCCAATACACATTTTTAATCGTTAATAATTCAAAATGCATACAATAAAAAATTATAAAAATTTGATATTCTAAATCTATACGATTAGACGAATCTAACGAAATTTCACTTGATTATATTTTATCTTATATAATTGTATTAAATAGTCGAATCAAAGTTACTCAATGAACAATGTCAAAATCCCATATGTATCAATAAATAAGGAACGTAGGAAGTATAAAACATTAGTGGGCCTCAATTTCAAATTTTTAATTTTTATAGATTTATTCATTTTTATTTATTCATAGGTCAGGTCCCACCAATTTTTTGTAAGTATTAATAAAGTATGTATAGTTCTCACCAATTTTTTTGATTTATTAAAATATTTTTAAATTATCCCTTCCCTTTATTAATAAGGTATGTATAGTTCACCTATTTTTCAGTTATTATCTTTATTTTAATATTTAATATTCATTTTATTTGAATTCCACCTATTTTATTATATTTTGTTTAATTATTTTTTTACTTTACAAACTAATTATTAATATTGCATTATTGAAATAATAAAATAAAAACTCATGTTCTAATTCAGCATGCCTTGAATCTAATATCAAAAAAACAGAGTCGAAATGAAGATTCAATAGCCAACGGAGCAGATAAAGTGGAATTGTCTAAGATTTCCAAAAAGTAGCCATGGTATTATACTAGTAAAGAGTTTTTTCTGTTTAAATTGTTTTATTGCATTGAACAATTAAGAGTTGGTTTTTCTTTTTGGTTTCATTTTTTATGATCAACATAAGTATATATCGATAATGTAGTTTCATATTGATATTTATAAATTCAACATACTTTAGTTATTCAAATTATGAAACACACTAAATTTCAGCGACGAAACGCATAAATTTTGAATATAAATTTTTTTTGTAAATGTTAAAAACTTTAAAATTTACAATTTATATAACCCATGAAAAATATGAACCCGACTAGTGTGATTCATTAATGTATAATAATAATAATAATAATAATAATAATAATAATAATAATAATAATAATAATAATAATAATGATAATAATGATAATTACAATATGTGATAAATAACCGTACCAATATTAAATTATCTAAACCACTTCTACCTACAAGATCTTGGATTTTTTTGTATATTATTTAAATTATGTGAATAGATCCATCGATTGAATTATGCCATGGAAATAGGTTGATATAGCAACCAAGATTTAAAACTATATAATTGAGGCCAAATTAATTTCGGGAAACCATGAAATTGGTCATAATGGAATAATTCTTAAAGCTATCAATGGAATAATTCACAAGAGTAACAATGAATATTGTTACCATGATACTATGTCACATGATCCTATTAGGAGCTGTAAGGAGCTGTGAGAGCTTTAGCTGTCAGTGTTATTTAAGTGTTTTGTACAACTAGCTGTAGCTGTGAAAAAATGTATGCAATGACATAAAAGGACAAATATTTATGTAGACTATTGGGTAGTGGGTTGGTTATTGGGTTAAAATTGTGATTGCTAAAAAATAAGCTGCTAGCTTATTTTTTAACGCTACTACAGGTAGCTTCTAAAAAAAAACTTCCAAAAGCTCCCAAAAGCTAGTGTGCAGAACGTGGCTTTTGTTTTGAAATAAAAACTAAAGCTACCAAAAGCTCTCAAAAGTTGCGTGCTGAACAAACCCTTAATAATTTAATATTGCTACTATGAATTGTTAGGTGGTTAAAACTAACCATAATCTGTAGAGTAACTATTTTTAATTTAAGTGAAAGCTAATTGATTCACAATTTATTTTCTTGTTTAATACTACATTCGTCTCAAAATGTTTTTACGGACCCATTTTTATGCAGTCGAATGCATATTTTAAACTATTAATACTTCATATTCGGTACACGTAAAAATTATAAAAGTTTGATATTTAAAAACTACACGACGAGACGAAGCTAACAAGATCTCACTTGGCTATATTTTAACTTGTATAACTATAATAAAAATTTAAGTGAAAATTTGTGTGTAAATAGTAGCACATTATTAAACGTAAAATTTATTTTGAGACGGAGCAAGTATTAGATAAAACATTAATTTTATGCATAAATGAGTAAAATTCTTACCCATAACAAAATGATTACGATTTAAAAGTAATTTAACTAATTAATATAGCCGTCAGTTAATTCATCATATAAATGTTTTAAAAAATATTTAAGAATATAACTCCCTACGTAATTTAATGATATTAACATTCATTGTTTTTATATAGTCCAATACACATTTTTAAAGAGTTATATCTCAAATTTTATAAAAGAAAAAATTATAAAACTTTAATATTATAAAACTATGTGATTAGACGAATCTAACAATATCTCACCTGACTATGTTCTATTTTATATAACTGTGTTAAAAATTTGAATCAAACTTGCTCATTGAATAGTGTTTATTATGCAAATGTTAGAATCATTAAATAATGGAGGGACTGTATAAGTTAATGGATACAGACATACAGTGACAGCAATTGGGCAATAAAAGAGAAGAAAAAAAAAAGAAAAAAAAAAGGACACAGTGACATTTATTGGCAACAACTGGCTTGACTCGGAAAAAAAACACTTGGCTCGGTACTTTTTATTATCTGAACCAAGCCAATTGACCGATCCAAGTCATCCTCCTCATTGATATTAACTATGTTAACACTTGGGTCGGACTTTTCATTTAGTGAGTGAAGCATTCGAGCCATGTAATTTTTGATAATTTCGGATGAAAAAGTAAAGTTTCTTTAAAGGCGGGTAAAATAATTAGTTAGGCACCCATAGTAGTATACATACATTTGATTTGATTGGTCTTTGTCAATATCTATCTCTATCTCCATCTCTGTCTCTCTCTATCTCTATCCCTTCATATACAAATGTATAGTTGTGCAAATAAAGTTGAATACACATACGGACATACCATAATAAAAGATGATATGTTTATAATCTGTGGGCGAGCTAAATGCCAGAGAACAGAGATACAAAAAGCCAAATAACAATATTTTTTCGTAAATTATTTTGAGATAAGCATTAATTAAGGTGACGCACGTCTGGAATGAATTAAGAAAATTAAAGAAACCGATGTATTGTTTCCCAAAAAACTAGATAATATACCCAAAAAAAAAAAAAAAAAAAAAACCTTATTTAAAGCTTCTCTTCATTGCCTAAACCTACCAATGAGCTGGACTCGAACCAGCACCTCTGGGCAACGAGTACAATCACTTATATATTTTTGGGTAAACATTGATACTCAAGTGTCAGACAAAGAGAACAGTGAATTATACATATTCAATACTTTTATTTGTTTTGATTTTCTATAAAATGTAAATTCGTAGGTGTATGTTTATAGTTTCAAAATGGCAGCTAGTTCCATTATCCCAGTCTTGGGCGAGAAGGCAACCAATGACATGACTTGAGGATGCCACGTACAGTTTGAGCTTCTTATCCTTATGTGGGAGAACCAAGACTTGCGGATTAACTAAAGCTACATTGATGTCTTCAAGTGTTTGTTTTTGGGTTTCACCCCATTGCACTTGCAAGCTTGTCACACCACGAAGAAGTTTTGTGAAGGGTTGTACTTTTCCTGCAGCGTTTGCTATAAATTACCTGAGGAAGTTTATTTTCCCAAGAAAACTTTGTACTTCCTTCAGTCTCCGATGAGGATGTATTTTCATATGGCCTTAGCTTTACTGCATCAACCTCTATCCCTATTTGATGTACTAAGAACCCAATGAAGTTCCCTGTGGAAACTCCTAAAGCACATTTGCTTGGGTTCATTTTCAAGTTATAGGGCAGCATACGGATAAAAGCCCTTTCCCGGTCTCTTAGATGATAGTCAAATCCTTTGGATTTAATTGTATAATCATCAATGTAGACCTTCATGATATCTCCGATCATATCATGGAATACTATGTTCATTGCCCTTTGATAAGTGGCACCGACATTTTTCTAGCCGAATGGCATTACACCCCATTATATGGGCATCTAAAGGTTATTTTGGATACATCTTCTTTGGCCAAGAATATTTGGTTATATCCCGTGTGTCCGTCCATTAATGATAATATCATATGCCCTTTCGTGGCGTCAACTAGCATATCCGCTATGGGCATGAGGCATGAGGCATTCGTGTTTTGGCACAACTAGATTTAGGTCTCGAAAATATATGCAGACCCTTGTCTTGTCTGTAGTCACGGGAATGATACTGGATAATCAATTTGCATACCTACATGGGTGGATGAATTTGGATTCCTTCCGTGATCTTTTGTAGAGGGTCTGGATCAAACCTTCGTGGAGACTGTTTGAAAGACTTTAACCCTTTCTTTTGCACGGTACATTCTAAACTATCATAAGAATGTTTTATTAACTTATAGGAATTTTTTTTTTTACCATTTGGAAATATCACATATAAGGATTACACACAGGACGTCATAATGAGGAAGAAACCGATGCCAAAGGACGACATTGTGGTTGAAAATTGGAAGAGACAGTGGGGTGCTCCCGATTTTAAGGATAATCAAAAAAGGGAAAAAGTTGAACAAATGACGGGGACATGAGGATGCATCGGCCCTCCCACACACACAGTGGGATCGAAGACACATCGAGCCACACTGAAGAAACGGGTATACTTTACCGACTTATGTGTTCTTTTTCAATGAATTTTATTGAGACATATGTTCATCACTTCTAATTTTTCTAAATTTTACAGGCATGTGATCAGAATAGGAATGTCCACTTGAGTGAGGTTCATGAGCACACTCACACAAGAAAATATTAGAAAGACGAGTGGATAGCACCTAGGTCACAGGAGGTCTAGGTAAAAATACTGTAATTATCGTTAATAATTTGTAGGATTGTGAAATTATTATGTTCTTCAAATATAGATTTTGATGAAACATGTCACATTTTACGTTAACACATCTTGCTAAGTTATGTGTCCCTTATTTTCCTTGAAATACATGAGGAGTTCAATGTCATTGCAGAGGCTTTAAGCAAGAACCCGACCATTGATGGTAGCTATGATCCAGATCACCTCTTCTACGAGATCGTTGGTGAACACGACAGGTGGAAGGCAATATATCGCATGGTCTCGATGGCCAAGACGATTAGGCCCATGGACTAGGTTGATTCCACTCCTCCACTATCAAGTTCTCAATTTGTCACCGAGGATCAGTTTGATGCGTACAAGGCGACTCTTGAGCATTTCCCCAGATGCAGATAACCATGGCGGAGCAGATAGAGAGATTGACGGGATTCGGAGGCTCGATCCCTAGACCACAGGGATGGGGATGATGATCTTGGAGGCAACTTCAGTGGAGGTGATGTTGGTGTTTATTGATCGTTAGAGTTGTTTTAGTACTTAGACTTGGACTTGTTTGGGATTCGATGTTTGGTAGTTTGTCGTCTTTTATGTAGTGTTATACTACCTCCGTCTCGGTGTTTTTGTTACGGATGATTTTTTGACACTATTCACTGTTTAACTTTGATTCAAATTTTTATCATAGTTACGTACAAAAAAACATAGTCAAGTGAAATCTTGTTAGATTCGTCTAATCTTGTAGTTTTATAATATCAACTTTTTATAATTTTTACTTGTACACAATTTAAGTTATTAACCATTAAAAATATGTATCGGCATACGCGATGGGTGGGTCCGAAACAAAATTATGAGATGGAGGAAGTATGTTTAAGCTTTGGATGTTTACTGTAATGGTTTTTTTTGGACATGGTCGTTGAATTTTAGAAATTATATATGTGTAATGCACGGCGTATAATATATGAAGTTTGATGTAAAGAAGCACTTTGATCTTTGTTAAATGGATGATGTACATGTTGTAGTACTTGGGGTATTGCAAATTGTTTGGATGTTTGGTTTTTTTGTCGTGTTTGGTATTATTTTATTGCATTAGGGATGGTTTTTTTCTAAGTCATACTGGTTCTTCAATACAACATATTACCGACCGTCACCGTCGTGCCACGCCGGTCGGTAAAAATAACGACCAACTTACCAACAGCAGTTACGGTCGATAATGCAATCTTGGGACCTTTGGGGACCACTGGATTGCAACGGTAACCGTGATCGGTAATACGGTCGTTATTTTCACCGACTACTGTGCGGTCGGTAAGACCGTCGTTAACTTTACCAACGGTAGTGGTGGTGGTCAGCGCTGAACTATGTTACGGTTTCAAGCAATTGCAGCCCCACCATAATAGTATACATACATTTGATTTGATTTGTCGTCTGTCAGTATCTATGTCTGTCTCTCTCTATCCCTTCATATACAAATGTATAGTTGTGCAAATAAAGTTGAATACACATATCATGATAAAAGAAGATATGTTTATAATCTGTGGGCGAGCTAAATGACAGAGAAGAGAGATACAAAAAGCCTTATAACAATATTTTTACGTAAATTATTTTGAGATAAGCATTATCTAAGGTGACGCAGGTATTCAATGAATTAAGAAAATTAAAGAAACCAATATATTGTTTCCAAAAAACTAGATAATATACCAAAAAAAAATATAGAAAAAAAGTAAAATAAAATAAAAACTGAACAATCAGTAAAATAAAATAAATAAAGTAAAACTAGTAAGTAACCCGTCGAGACTCGACGGGCATAATTATATATTTTATATAATATATATACCTATATTGTATAAAATAATAAAAATTTTATTTTGAGTAATGAAAAATGTGTAATGATTTCATATCTATTTGAAAGATGATGTATATGATAATATAATTTAACTATTTTTAAAACTAACTAAGAGGGTGTTTCAATGTACGTTTTAAAAAGTGTTGCAGCGTTTAGAAAATGGATAATCAGATAATTGTTGTAACAAAACGTGTTGTAGAAAATTAAATATTTGGATGAGCTTATGTTGTTTCAAATCGCAATAATCAGATAATCATTAAAAAGGTATTTGGATTTGTATTTTTTATTATCTCAAAAGGCAACAATATAGTAAAATCTATTTTAGGCTAAATGCAATTTTCTTGCAGCACCAAAATATAGTTGCAAGAAATAATTTTTCATTCTCTCAACATGACGTACCTGACCAGATTAGGGTTTCCATGTGGTGGATTGTTCCCAAAGTAGTGGTGGATTGGACTATCTTTAAAAATGTCTGAATTTTAAGTAGTGCACTTTGTACCCGTAGAGTTTATAAGAATATCATACGAAAAATCATATTCATATATACGTAATGATAATTCCTATACTATATCTATCGTTAATCATCCCGCCGCAAATAATAGATTGTTGGAAGTTAGTACACAAATAGCATTAACTGGTTATTTGCATTTTGGAAACGCAATAATCAGAATCTGTCCCAAAATACACAAACAAACACCCTCTAAGAAATCATATTATACCGTTTTCTTTAGCTTCTGTGGCTTATTCAGTACAAACCTAACAAATCAATAAAAATACTTATTAAAATAATATTTTTATTTAATTTGAAATTTAAATTATATTAAAAATTTAAATATAATTATTAAGTATAATATGAAAATTTCCCTCAGAAAAATTTCATTCTTGAAAATTTCATTGGTATGGGCTAAAATAGTACTATCTTTAAAAATGTCTGAATTTGAAGTGGTGCTATTTATATTTATATATGTACTCTTAAAAATTATCGCTATAGGATCACCCGTATAATTCATAAGAATATACGAAAAATGTAATATTTGATTGTAGATCTTCAAAATCAATACCAGCCTTACCATCACCTACATCGAGTATCTATTTTGCAAATTTTCGGTTATATATAAATTTTATTGTAAACAACATTTTCTTATGATATCTTGAGTTAATCATTCTTAATTGCATATTAATACTTTGAGCCACATCTTGCTAGTGACACGGAATATTGTAACATAACTGTTCATAGCCAAAAACTGGTTTTGGAAGATAAAGTCCAACATTCTTTAAAGATTAACTTGACTTTTGTTTATAATCATAGCAAAACAAACTACAAGTTGAAATTTTATCATCTAAAATCAAATGAGGAATTTGGTTAAATAAGATAGGCTCATAATCATTCTACCAATTAAGAATTTTTTACTTTCATGGTTTCCTGAAAATTAGTTTAACCACAATAATATGGTTCAGCATCTTGGTTACTATCAACCTATTTACATTGCATACTTTATTTGATGGATCTATATTCCTAATAAGCATGACTACGCAACCCTAATTCAACTATATTTCATGATTCAGTAATCCAGAATAATTGATCGTGTTTAGATATTTCAGTGAAAATAATTCATTGGCATTATGTATACTTTCATCCTTTGACAAATATTGTTAGAACTAATATATATACATTTTCATTTGCAGACATACGTTTCATGATCTAATCGTTGATCATATTAACAATCTCATTGGTAGGGATTAATATAGCAATATCTTTAAAAATATCTTGATTTGAAGTGGTGCAGTTTATATTTGTATAAGTACTCTCAACAATTGCCGCTATAGGATCTTCCCTAGAGTTTATAAAATTATGATCTGTAGATATCACATCTAATTATACATCTCTAAGATCAATACCAGATTTACAAATTACCATCACCTACATGAAGAATTCATTGGGGAAATTTCTGTCATATATAATTTTCATTGTAAACAACATTTCTTATAGTATTTTGGATTAATTCATCTTAATTACATATTAATACTTGGAGTCCCCTCTTTCTAATGACACAATATATTGCAACGTATCACTAACATGGGTAAAAATTAATTTTTTAAGATAGAGTCCAACCTTGTTTAAAGATTGATGACATTGACTTTTTTTTTATAGTCATAGTAAAACAAAATGCAAGTGTGACTTTTTTCCTCTGAAATCGAATGAGGATTTTGGTTAATTCAGACGGCTCATAATCATTCTACCAATCAAAAATTTTTATCCCAAATAATGGGCTTTGTTTTAATGAGAAGAGATGTTAAATAATTTTTTGGGATAAGTTTTTTGCAAGTAGAATTCTCGTCACACTCTAGAGTCTAGTGGAATACAAAATCTAGAATATGCAGTCATACCTCTTGGAAGGAGTAGGGATGCTATTCCACTGGATGCTCCATGCAACACAATATCACTTTTCCCACGAAGGGTTAAACATAATATTTTCTAGATAAATTATCGATAAATGTTTTGTCAGTCCCACCACGTAAAGAAAAAAAAATCAACCCTCGTCAATATCAACAACATACATTATTTTATTATAATATTCCTCTACTCATTAATCAACATAGGTAATAGCTTAGTATGATCTGCCTTCATTTATTCCTTATTATAATATGTCTCTTCTAGTATCAATACATTATTTGTTTCAGACGTTAAAACTTCTTCAGTACCGGCATTCCAAAGACACTTTTTAAATTTATAGAATTTGCAGCACTTAGCCTTTCGATTTCTTACAAAGCTAGATTTATATTTGTTCTTCCATTAATCGCAAATCTATTGAAATATAGATTAATGAAGTATTTCTTAAAAAAATAGATTAAAAAACTTTTCATTCTTTATTTATTGATGGATCTATTCACATCCCAATAACTCTTTATACACCCGATTATTTTATCTATAATATGCTTTACGAAAATAACTAATTTACTCTAAACCAATTATATATAGAATATGAATTTTCACAATTCTCTTAAAAATTATAGTTTTTTAATTATTTTTAATATAATAAAATATAAATAACATTTATGCTATTTACTATATATTTATATATAATTAGAATGATATAATTATAAAATATATTTTTTTAACGATTATCAACTATATAATTGTATATTAATTTTAGGAGAAGTGACATATTTTGTAAACACATGGCCTATATATGCATTAATTAATATGTACAAATCTTTTCTATATATTCATTAATATAGTATCTTTTAAGAATATAAATTTCATATATACACTGCGAATTCTATATAAATTGCAAATTAAATATCTTTTAAAAATTAAAAATTGGGATTTCATATACACATTAATATATCTTTAATATGAATAAATAAATATGATGTGCAATGTACATTTTGATTACATCATTTACCACACCAAAAGAAAAACCAAAATTGGATTAAACCTATACTACCTCCGTTCCTTTTTAAATGCACGTTTGGACTTTTGTCACTGTTCTTTGAGTAACTTTGACTCGACCTTTTAATATAATTATATAAGATAAAATATAGTCAAGTGGGATCTTGTTGGATTCGTCTAATTGCATAGATTTAGAATATCAAATTTTCATAATTTTTACTTGTATGAAATTTGAGTTATTACGGAATAAAAACCTAAAATGGATTGCGTGAAATGTGGGTCTGTAGTATTTATTTAGGAACGGAGGAAGTACAAAATTATCGACATTACAATATGATCATCATATTGAAACATAAACGCAACATAATTCTTAGTTGCCAGTGCAGAACCTCGTCCTAATAATCATATAGTGCAAAAATTGAAAATGCATATTCATGTCATAATAATCCTACGGTGTAAAAACTCAAAATCTATAAATAAATAATAGATGCAGCAAAAAATCTAAAATAAATTAAATACAGAATAATAAAATATAAAATAGATAAAATAAAATATACAAAATTTAAATTTTATCTTTCAAATCTTTTTAAAAGTGAATAAATCTCTAATGAATAAATACATAAATAAACGCGAAAATCTAAAAGTAGTAAATTTTAAAATATAAAATAATATAGATAAAATAAAAATGCAAAATTTTAAATTTTAAATCTTTCAAAGTTATTTGAAATTGAAGATTGTGGGAATTCCATATATTTCAAAAACTGAAAATCTTTAATGAATAAATAAATAAATGCGAAAATCAAAATTAATAAATTAAAAATGCAAAAATATATAAAAATTAGAAATTTTAAATGGAGACACCACATTAAATTTAGGATGAGTTGTTCACTAATGCTTTAATATATATATAGATAAAATAAAATCATAAATTATTGTGGCAAAGGGCAAAGGGCTCTTAACTTTATGGCTCTTAAGCATCTGCTGTAAGGTTCGGTAAAGGGAAACCATAAGGTAAGTGTGGCAATATCACCATTCACCGGTCCGCTCCCACTGACATTTTATTGCTTTGTATTAAGGGTGAAATGGCAGTGTTATAGCTGCGTTTTGTTAAGCAATTAAAATCGCAATTAATATTAGAACAGCTAGGGTTTAATTTTAAAATATAATTTATTCTTCAATAGAGCGACTGAGCCGCCCCGCCTTCTGGCCGTATCCACTAGTTGCCGCTGGCGGCCCTGCCTTCTGTATATGAGCCTGACATGCCGAGTATTGTATCTCTATCTATCTTTATCTCTATATAAAACAAATGTATACTTGTGCATGCGCAAATAAACTTAAACATTATAAAAGATGGTATGTTTATGATCTATGGGCGAGCTAAATGCCATCATGGGGAGAGAATATTATATAAAGGGTTAAGTATAATGGCAGAAGTTACTGTGCAGAGGGCAGAGTGGAAGAACTTACCCACGGTCAATCTTATTTATTTTTTGGAGTATACCAGGTATCCCCATGCCACATTGGACCCAAGACTAATCCATCGAGGATCTGGTGGGCATTTAAGGGTTGCCTCTCCCAAAGCAGAATTCTGCTAACACAAAGGCTCGAACCCGAAACCTTTGCTTAAGCTGCCAGAGCCCCACACCACTCAGGCCAACTGCATTTGGTCGGACAATCTTATTTGTTGATTTGATTTTATAATGAATGGACGTAAATAATTGAGTGGGTAAATTAATAATTTTGAGAATTATAGTTTATTTCCATTTCATGCAAAACTATCAAGAGATATCACCGTATTCCCCTTGAATACCATCCAAATGGGGTGTAATGCCATTCGCCTTGAAAAATGCCGGAGCCACTTATCGAAGGGCATTGAATATGGTATTCCACTATATGATCGGAGATATCATGGAGGTCTACATCGATGACGTTATTTGATGATCATCAAAGAGACCTGGAATGTGCTTTCATCTGTATGCAATCCTATAACTTGAAAATGAACCCAAGCAAACGTGCTTTTGGAGTTTCTGCAGGGAACTTCCTCGGGTTCTTAATACATGAAAGAGGGGTAGAGGTTGATGCCAGTAAAGCCAAGACTATATTGGAAATACCTCCTCCTAGGATTGTGAAGGAAGTACAAAGTTTGCTTGGGAAAGTAAACTTCCTCTGGCGATTCATAGAAAACGCCGCACGAAAAGTACAAACCCATTACAAAGCTTCTTCGTGGTGTGACAAGCCCGCAAGTGCAATTGAGTGAAACCCAACAACAAGCAGTTGAAGAAATCAAAAGAGCTTTAGTTAATCCGCGTGTCTTGGTGCCCCCAAGTAATGATAAGAAGCTCAAACTGTGCGTGGCATCCTCATGTCATGCCATTGGTTGCCTTCTCGCCCAAGACTAGGATGATGGAAAAAAATGTGTTGTTTACTATCTAAATAAACTGCTAGGAGGACCCAACTTAATTATTCCATCTCTGAGAAGATATGCTATCTTTTGGTATACGCATATAAAGAGCTTGAGCCCTACATATTACCAAGGGAAACCGAGGTCGTGTCCAAATTTGACCTCGTGAAGCTAATATTGAAAAGCCCCACACATAAGGGTCGTTTAATGAAATAAGCCTTAAAGCTAGCACTGTTTACCCTAATAAATGTGCCAATTAGGGCTGTGAAAGGGCAGATAATTGTATAATTATTGGCCGAACAACCAAACATGCTAGAACCCTAAGAAGACTGATGAAATGTGTGTGAGAGTATATCCACGAATCATGTACTTCGATGGGTCAAGCACAAGCACCGAATCAAGAGCCGGAGTTTACCTGCTTGGCCCTAACAAAGAAGAAGTAAAATCATTTCTTGAAGTAAACCAAATGACAAAGTATGCCGCAGAGTACGAGGCCTCAATTCTCAGACATGAAACGTTAATTTTGCGCAATGCAAGGTCAGTCAAATTTTGGAGTAATTCACAGTTGGTGATGAATCAAGTAACGGGGATATACCAATGCAAGCATTCGAGCTTGTCTAGGTATCAAGAGAATGTCATCGAGCTACTAGATCAAATACCGGACGTATCCATTGAATATATGCTTTGGGAAGATAACAATGAAGCTAATGAATTGGCTCAGCATGCCTCGGGATATCGAACACAAGATGTATTTTAAAATTCCATCCCGAGCGACAACGTGGTCGAGGCTTCTGTTGTTCTCATATTTTTTCCACTGGCCGTTATAATTTATGGCATAATAGTTCCGTATTTTGCAATGGATTTTGTTGTAATATAATTCTACGACGAGTGAATTTCTTACGGAACTCAAATTTTTGTTGCAAATTCCGTCATAAGAAATAAATTAGTATTGTATTTGTGACGAGAATTAAATTATTTGGAATTAAATAATTTCGTCACAAAATCCAACATTTTTAAGTGATGTAAATGAAAATTATTTGACATACCAGTTTTAAATTGTAAAATTATACTTCACCATTGTCAATTAGTTTTCACCCATTGTCAATTAGTTTTGGGTTGGGACCTCATATCCATCATGTTAAGTATGGTGTGTATCAAAATCATGAGTATCCATGTGGGCATCTCTCTTCATTTTCGAGATAAATATAAACTCGAGAAAATGGGTGCTAATTACCCCATATCGAATATATATTGGGATCAAAGTCATGTGTATTCACATGGGCATGGAAACTTTAATTTCATAGAACTTTGTTAAAATAACCACTAAAAGCTAAAACATTTACTATTTACTTCCAAACATAAAAGTTGGAAACAAATATGCATAAATTCATTTCCCTTCCGATGCATAAACTAGAAAATATTTATTCAGAAACCCATGAAACCAAGGTTTTCAAAATCGGAATCTTAGCTTGGATATTTTTTTTTATCTTTGCAAGATTGAGATCGAATCGAGATTCTAAGATCCAATTAAATTGCAATAATGGATGAAAATAATTATACATTCTAACAAGTGGAAAGCATACTTGTGTGTATATGAATATTCCAAGGTGATCAGTTTACCATTATAAAAAATAATATATAAAATCTTTATATACCGAGCGCATCTCACTACTTGGAGTAAAATCATGTAACATGATTTTGGTATGATCATAAGATCTTTTACGACTTTAGGGGCAGGATAGTGGGATATTACAATCAACATCGGGATTAAGATCAAAATCCTACAAAATTTTAAGATCCTACAAGAATCTTGCACGGTTTTTGTTTAGTCATGAAGACGATATTGCATAAAAAAATCCGCATACCTACATGGCGGATGAATTTGGATTGCAATAACTTTTGGATTTCTTCCGTGATCTTTTGTAGAAGCTCTGGATCAAACCTTTGGGGAGGCTGTTTGAAAGACTTTAACCCTTTCTTTATATAAAGTTTATGTTCCACCATATTCTTATCCAATCCGGCATCTCTGTGTAATCCCAAAGGATTGCACTCAATCTTTCTTGTTGGTCTTGGGTTAATAGACCACTCAATCAAACTATCCTCGGTTGATCTCTTGAGCCAATGTCAAATTTAACCAAAGAAACTTCCAAGTAGGTTGTGGGTTCATGTTTTTCGAGTAGTTCGGGCCATTGATAAGGGCTCTGAAGTCATGCCATTCTTTTATTCATCACCAATAATGTTATAGTTGGTAATGAATCTGATTCGATCAAATAATTCTAAATACATGCGTCTGTTTTAATCATCATATTTCCAATATTTGTACAATCAATTGTTGGTTGAATGATAAACCATTTACAATTGAGGAATTAACTCCTATGTATCGGAGACATTGCTTTCTCGGCCTTAGATCGGGATATCCAATATTGGCCTCTTAAAGGGGATGGTCAATGATCGAGGCGGGAATATCCTTATATAGTGCACCGACTTGTCTTGAAGTTCAACACTCCACTCGAACGGGCTTGGAGATGCATCCACCGTGATGACACGGTCATCATCCCGAAACATCAGTTGTTGATGCAGAGTTGACGGGATGCATCTTGATGAACTGATGATCATAGATGGTAATGCCTTGATAAAATTTATTCTTGAACACTTGGGTTTGATTTTCTTGGTCTTTTATAAGGATATGAAAAATATAGAGGGCTTCAAAGAAAAAAATTAGGCTTAAAGGCTCAAAGTAGTTAATCCTAAAGGGAAGAATATTTTTCGGTTTGGATTTCAAACGAAGGCCAAAAAGTTGGATTTTTCTAAGTGCCTCGATCATATCTCGATTTTTGAAATATGGCATGATCTCGAGTCGGTCCCAATCGCAAGTTCTAGTGTCCTTCAATTACAATGATTTTCACACAACAAATAAATAATGAGTAAAAGTGACTAATGGCTCAAATCTCACATGGAATGGTTGATTCATGTCATACAATATTCTTAAATTTAATCTAAGATTAATCCGAACACTCTATCCAATCAAAAATTTCAACATGAAGATTTATTACCCAACAAGATGATTATATATCAATAAATTTTTATAGCTCAAAACCTCAAGACTTCATTTCATGCATGTCTTTAATTATATTATCCCAATTTAATAGTTTGAAAATTCAATCATAAGCCTAAATTCAACATGTGAATTTAGGTGACAAATTTATGCATGCTTTGTGCTGGTTATTTAATTTAAAGCAGTAAAAGAGGTACTGTCAACATGCGGAGCATGTTGCAGTTTTGTTTTTGGCGTGACAGTCACTTATTCATCTTGGACTGTCAGATATCTTTTCTCAAAATGTTTGGACCTCAAAAACGAAGTTCCATTTGTGGAAAGCAGTATGAAACTTTTGACAATTTCCCACTATATGAGTATTTATAGGTTGTCACATTTTTATATACTCATGTAGGAAACTGTGGCCCGAAAGCGCACGGTGTCAAAAATTGCAGTAATTTATATGAAAGACCGGATCGTTCACTGGAGGATGTGCGATAGAAGCAGGTCCACACCGTTTTACTAGATTTTCCACTCGTATTGTTCTAATCAGTTTGAGATTTTGAAACTATCAACTACTTGACTGAATTTAATTTAGACTATGAAAGCAAATAAATTTATCCTACAAAGCACATTAAAATCTGTTCTAGAAAGCAGATAGATCTATGCTAAGAAGCAATTAAACTTAGGTCTAGAAAGCAGATAAAATTATCCTAAGGAAGCAGTAAAAAAATATTCTAAGAAAGCTATAAATTTATGCTAAGCTAACTATGAAGCTGATAAATGATGACAGAAGGGACAGTGAGAAAAGAATAAAAATTGGACAAGATTTAGATAACGCATAGTTAAACTTCAATTTTTATACGCAGATCTTTGTTTGGGATAATACTGTCAGATAGCTAGTTCTCATGCTCTCAGTACTACGTTCCCTTTAACAGACAAGTACTTACAGTATGAGTTTACACGTTCTTAAGACCGCAAATTCTAGAATACCACAGATTCGTAACTGCCCCGGCCAGGGTATGTTATTTCATCTGTGGTGGACAAGCAACACCTGACAGATCATTAGTTGAAATGCCAAGTACTGCTATCATTCCCCCATGTCACACCCAAAGATTCTAACTGAGCCTGAACTATCCAATAACTCTCAAACCTAGAAGTAGTTTCGCTACTCTCAACACATCCGAGTGACCTCTAAAGAAAGCATTTAAAAGAAAGCGGTAAAGAAAGTATTTAAAATCCTATCACTCGAAGGTTTTAAAAGTGTTACCCAAGTAGTATAAGAAGAGCCCCCAGTCATGATGACCGGACGTGCATCAAGAATTCCCGGCTCTCGGTGAACCGCTCGCAGTGTTCACTTCCTTCCGGGTGGTTATGAGATACAAACTAATGAAACGAACTAATAGAGATTAGTTCGTTCCGGATGCACTCACTCGGGACTCAAAAATAGGCTTTGGCAGAAGAGGATAGCAGTTGAAAGGAACTCAACCCTACCTTAGAAAATAAACAAGGCCTATGTGTTGTTCCTCTAGAATTTTCTATTACACTGTATTTGAATCCAAGTGGACCCCATCTCGGTGTAATATTTAATACTAGATTTCCAACACACAGCAATTTTGGAAAATAATAGGTTTTGAAAACCATTCCCTAAACAGGTACTAGACTCTCAATAAGAACACATACCCTTTAAGTCTAGAAGAGACCTAATCGCTGACTCTGCTTCTAATTTCCCAAAATCAACCCTTGACAGAATGTCAACTAGACATAACTAAGGAATTTATCCCTTACTTGGATCCAAATTTTATAAATGAATTTTTGTTGGAAATTTAATATGCAATATCTGTTTAAATCTAGACTTCTAATGTCGAAGGGAAGGATCCGAAAATATTATAGACCACAATAATTACATAATAATATCATGCATAAAGATATATGGAAGTGTAAAATAAATTTAACCCAAAATATAATGGCGGGTTTAGACAGAATGCGAGACACAGAGATGAAGTGGCCGTGAGGCCAAAAGTGGTGGCAGAATAATCAGGTGGATTGCAAACATCTGCTATCCAGTTTCCCAATTACTCGGATGGAATGAATTTAGACAGCAGAAACCCTATAATGGCAGTGTCGCTACTAGTTGGGCCTCTACTGTCTGTGAATTTAGATAAAAACCTACATATTTCCTTTCTGCAATAATCATCAGCTAATATTAACAGATATTAACTAATTCATATTACAAATCAGAATTTGGGTTTGGAAATTAAGATAAAGAAAGAGAAACTGTATCCGGATAGGAGTCAGCTGAGCAGCTATTATAATCCCGGATCGACGAACCGCCAAGGCTTCCAACGACCACTATCCAGACCATGCAAAATAACAACTAGTAAGTGATATTCAGACTACGAGCTAGTTTATCCGTGAGGGAATACCCGCTAACATTATTCCGATATATTCTTTACTAGCTGTTTCACACAACACGGAAAAGACAAAATAAAATAAAATAAAAGAAGAAAATTGCCTTGCATGAGGGATATTGGTTTCTCATGCAAGGATATGGAATTAATCCATAATTAATGACTTAAATAATCCTTCATACCATAATTAATTATAGTCCGGATTATCTGCTTAAGACATCAAGGTTTTGTTTATAGAAGAATATTTTAGTGAGAATTGAACAAAGGTCCTTTAATCATGGTAATTATCGATCTTAATCATTGCTAATCATGATCTTTAATTATTGACTTAAGTGTTCAATTAATTACTGAGGAAAAATGGTGAATTGGAAAATTTGGCAAAAACTGCCAATTACGACGCTAGATGGATTTTACGACGCGATCCTAGGATAGCATCGTGAGACTGGCGTCGTCATGGATTGGTAAAAGAGGTGAAAATCTTGGGTTTAAGGGGTTCATGTACGACGCTACACTTAACTAAGACGTGAAACATGGTTTACGTCGTAGGGTTTGACGTCGTGCATGGAAGTTTAGAAATTGAGGGATTACGACGCTAAGCAAGCACCACGACGTTAACCTAGGTTAGCGTCGTAGGGTTTAGCGTCGTAATAGGGAAAAGATGCTTTTTGAAAAAGGGAGGGTACTACGACGCTAGGCATTAAATTACGACGCTATCCTATGATAGCATCGTGAGGATAACGTCGTAGCATAATTTTTAGGAGTGTTTGTAAAATGGGGGAGTACGACCCCAAACATTAAATTACGACGCTATCCGTCGTAAGCTTAGCGTCGTAGGTGGTTTTTCGTGAAAATTGAAGTGTTTTGGGGTCCTACGACCTGAGACTAAAAATTACGACGTGATCTTAGGATCACGTCGTGAGTCTAACGTCGTAGGGAAAATTTTCCTTAAGTCTGATATAGTTACGACGTAAAACATCCCTTACGACGCCAACCTAGGTCAGCGCCGTAGGGCGGTTAGCATTGTAGCCACCCCGTACATAAGTTGTTGTTCGGGTAATGCAATCTATGCGATTGCAAACCCCTTTTTCAGATTTATGGTTCACAAATGCATAAAAATAACAAAACAGGATAAGAACAGTAAGCTAAAATGCATGAAAATAAGAAAAACAAGCTAAACTAAACAAATGTGAACCACCAACCCAAATGCGGGTTTTCAAGCACAAAAATCATGCATAAAAGCCCAAAATGAAGGAAAATACACAAAACCCACATGCAAACAGAAAATAAGATGACCAAATGGTCATTAAACCAAAAATAAAGCATAAAATCCATGGACCCATGTCCCTTTCATGATTTTGGGACTCTTTTTGATGTTAACTTCCCATTTTATAATAAATGGTTTGATAATACCCATTATTTGGGTATTTCAAACCTTAATATGAGTTTAACAAAACTGAAAAAAGTGAAACAGTGGCTACCTAAGCTTAGAACAGAAGAAGAACAACTAATCTAAGCTAAACAAGGAATATTAAACTAACTAGTATGCAAGAAAATAAATAATACACAAAAATAAACCTAACTAAACTAACTACCCACACACCTCTCAAGAACACCAAGTTGTCTCCAAGTTTGAGAATGTTGTGAAGTGACTGGTCATTGGAGTCAACTAGTCTTTATATAGGTGCGAAACCCTAGGCCCATGGGCCCTCAGGCCTTGAATTTGAATTCTGGGGCTTCCTTACGACGTCAAACTAATTACGACGCCAAGCATCATTACGACGTGGAACATGTCTTGCGTCGTAGGCTTCCATCTCGAAGGCATTTCATGTCTCTAAATGAACAGCCTACGACGCTATCCTTCATTACGTCGCCAGACTAGAGTATGACGCTATCCTTGCTTAGCGTCGTACCTCTCTTCCTTCAGAATTCTGCCTTGATCTCTTCCTACGACGCTAGTCCAGCCTACGACGTGAAACATGGTTAGCATAGTAAATACCTGAAAAATTCAGTTTTTGTGGTTTTTTCATTTCTTTTCCCATCTTTTTATTTCCTTTTTCTTTTCTTTTCTTTTTCTCATGTTTTTGGATTTTCTAACATAAATGTGTAAGAAAATTACATATTTATGCATTTTTCACACCAGCTTATTATTTTTACAGATATGCATAAATCAGTCCAATTCAACTGCTTTTCTTATTTAATATAAGACCGGAATACGATCAAATGCCCGTTTCAGACACGGAAATGGATTGAAACTAATGGACATTTCTGGCCATTATCAACATCCTCACATTTAATACTGATCGTCCCCGAGCAGTCAGAGTCAATGTTCCTTGGAACACGGACTCTACATATTCAATTCATTTTCGTGGCTTCATAAATTACATTCTTTTTGGATTGGGATAAGGCAATTAAAACTACAAGTATTAAATTCCCTTGATTGCAGTGTTTAATGAAATGATACTTGCTCACTAAATCGGGCCTACAAATCAAACATTATTGTCAACCCTTCATGAATATCACGTTTGAAAAATGCAAGGATTAAAAATTAGAATTAAGGTATGACATGAACATTTAATGAAACAGAGCCTCACATATAAGAGAATTGGAAAGTTCACTCACTCTCAAATGGGTTTAATCATGAATCGCTCAAAATCAAATTTAATTAAATTATCCCATAAGCTTGCAATTAGACCAACTCGCCACCGGCTCATTTCTTCAAATCGAGATCCCGAGGTCTTATTTAGGGTTATAACAGGGCATACGGTTGTAACATTTGGTAGGAAAAGGAATTTATTGGGCTAAGAAGTGGCAAGAGATTATTCCATCAAAACTTGGCATTTTTATTTAAAAGTCATGATCATCAATTTTTCGTTCTTTTTCTTTTGCTTTTCTTTTTCTATTGCATGACATTAGACTATGTCTAATTGCTTTGTCATTTGCAATTTATTTTTGTTGAATGAAGCTCAACATTTTTCTTTTTCTTTTTCTCTTTTTCTTTTTCTTTTTTTTTTGGATCGGTTTATAGCATACCGATTTATATATATTTTGATAATCATAAATTTAATGCCTTTGATAGAATTTATTATTGCACACTTGGGTCAAACGTATTTGGTCTTTTTATAAGGCTAGAAAAATATAGTGGGTTTCAAAGAAAAATTAGACTTAAAGGCTCAAATTGGTTAATCCTAAAGGAAAAATATTTTTGGGTTTGAATTTCAAACGAAGGCCAAAATTTGGGTTTTTCTAAGTGCCTCGATCATATGCTCGATTTTTGGAATATGGCATGGTCTTGAATCGGTCTCGATCGCAAGTTCTAGTTTCCTTTAATCAAATTGATTCATACATCAAAGAAAATAAATGAGTAAAAGTGACTCATGGCTCAAATCTCACAAGGTTGGATTGATTCATGTCATACAATATTCTCAAATTTAATCTAAGCTTAATTCCAACAATTTATGCAATAAAAATTTTTCAGCATGATGATTTATTACCCAATCAGATGATCGCATCATTAAATTTTTATAGCTCAAAAACTCAGAAATTTATTTCATGCATGTTTTCAATTATATTATCCCAATTTAAAAGTTTGAAAATTTAATCATAAGCCTAAATTCAACATGTGAATTTAGAGCAGGTTTATGCATGCTTTTTGCTGGTTATTTAATTTAAAGCAGTAAAAGAGGCAATGTCAACAGCATATTTTTGGCGTGACAGTCATTTATTCATCTCGGACTGTCAGATATCTTTTCAAAATAATATATTATTTTTGGACTGCAAAATTCCTTTTTGGAAAGCATTAAATACATCGATTACAAGAGATTTCAATGCAATTAAATCGAACTTGCACAAATGATATGAAATTCTCTTATAGGATGTTAACATTTCAGCTCAAAATGATTTGACATTAAAGACTCAGTCTTTCTACTCTCGGTTTGATGGTCCCGCACTGTCCGTCGGAGGTGGAGGTGGCTTTGGAAGTTGTTGGATGAGTGCTTGCATTACCATTTCCATCATCTTGCGCTGCCTTTCTTCACTCTCCAGTCTTTCCCTGTGCATACGTTCTTCTCTTTCTAACAGCATCCTTTTGAACTCATCATCTCTTCTTCTCTGTTCAGCTCTTTCCTCTGCTCTTTCTCTCTTTTCATCTTCTTTTCCCAGAATCATGGTATCCGCCAACGTCTTAATGCTATCGGAGACTGTTTTGCTCATATGGCTGACAATCTCGATCACGTGAGAGTCGGCAGGATTCTATGAGACGTTCTGGCTTGCAGGAGGAATCTGTGATGGTTGAGCTCGCTGTTGTGGGATTCAAACTGGAGGTGGCGGAGGGACTTGACTCGGATTTGGTTCCACCGGCTCCTGTTGAGAGATCTCTACTTGTGCTGAAGGTCCCGCCTCAGTACGGGTCTTCCTTCTCCTTTTCGGGGCCGGTGGTTTCATTGAGGCTCTCATCTGCACTGATGGTGCATCTTCACCAGATATGAACGATGATTGCAGGTTTGAGTCGTCCGGAAATGAAGGAAGAGCATAAGTAATTCTTTCTTGAGCTTTCATGGATGGGACCCGGATTGGAGGATTCAAAATGACCAAGGCATCAGTGTCAAATTCACCCATGTCTACCCCTTGATCTGTGCAAATTCGCCTAATAAGGTTCGGGTAGCATAAGGCATGCTTCTTCTCAATCCTAGTGGTCATTACCTTAAAGATGTGCTGTCCAACGTTCAATCTCAGCCCGTGCCATAGCTTCGCAAACCCCATCAGTATGCTGCCCGAAGTGGTCTGAGGATGCAAGCTTGGCTTGATTCTGGCCATGAAGAATTCATATGTGGGCATGAACCCCACTTTTAGCTCATCAGTGTTGAAGGTTCCCACCATTGATGGCCTTTTGGTCAAAGAGTCGGCGATGGCTTGATAAGTTGCTTTCCTTTTTGTCTTGCCACGCCTGTTCAAAATTTCCTCCTCCGGAATCTCACTCGGGTGACTGGGAGTTTGGAGGAACCTGTTCAGATACTCCGGAGATATATCTATTGTATGCCCTTTGACCCAGGTTGTCCTCCTTGCAATGTTAATATTGCAGTAAAACTCCCGAGTCAACTCCACATAGCCAGGATCTCCATGATGTAGCAAAAACTATTCCCATCCATGTTGCGTCCTCCAAAAATCAATGGTAGATGTGTCAGCGTGTCCGGTGCGAACCCCTTATCGGGTATGATGGTTTCTAAGAGCTGCTCATATGCTTTGACTGCTGATGCCTTCCCATTGAATTTTGGGATAGTCCCTCCAAGATTACCATTTTGCTGTTCTCCCTCTTTTGGATCCCCATTCGAGTGTGCACTTGGGTCTCCTCCCAAAATCTGGCTGGCTTAACTGATCCCACTGATTCCTGAGCCTCATCTTCGCTCGTGTGCCAGTCAGTTTCTTCATTTTTCTCCTCTTGAATTTGCTCGTTTATGGGCTCATGTGTGCTCGGTTCTCCTCCATCCTGAGCTGCTTCATTTCTAGGTTCCTCCTCAACCTGTTTAATTACATTTTTCATTGTATTGTGTTCATAATTTACAGGCAAGGGAAATGTAAGTACATGAAAATTTAGGTCATCAACATCAGTTGATACCTCCTCCTCCTCCCTTGCAGCTCGTCCAACGGGATGTTGGAAGATTGGTGCCATAGCTTCCATAAATTCTTGTTCTTCCTCTTGCGCTTCTCTCTCTCTCCTGTCTCCCTTATATTCTGCCTTCTTTCATTGGCAGCTTTCTGCTCCTCAGCTTTCTCCTTCATCAATTCTGACAATGTGGTCGGTTCTGCTCTGGGCTCATTTGTTTCGGTTTCATCATTCTCCCCTATCAGAACCCTCCTTCTTTTTCGTTGCTCTGATGGCTTTTCGGGGGCAATTATAGCTTCAATCCTTGCATTCTCCACAAGTGGATCAATGATCCGGGACAACTCTGTCTGATATCTGATCTGTTCCGGTCCTTCTCCTTCATCAATCCTGGTTTCAATCTGCTCATTAAGCCTCTTCCTTATTTCCCCCCGGATGGTTTCGGCGTCGTGTGCAGTGGGGCCAGCCCATGCAGTAGGCTCCTTCTTGATTTTTAGTCCCTGCCCTTGCACTTCACCAGTAATCATCAATTCTTCATCATCTCCCTTATCTTTCTTCTCTCTCTCAGCTTCACCAGATTTCCTGCTCTCCAATTCAGCCTGTAATTTCTTTGATGTCTCCTCATCTTTCGTCTTTTGGATATTTCTTAGCATTTCAGTCTCTTTCATTGCTTCCTCTTCTCTCATAATCCTTTCTCTTATTTCAGCCTCATTCGCAGGTCTCTCTTCAATTAACTGTTCATGCACGGCCGCCTTTGCGTTCTCTTCCTCCTGAAGCTTTCTAGCTAATTCAGCATCAAATGCAACTTGATCTTTTCACTTTGGAGGTGGCGCCGTCTTTCCTTTCCCTTTATCAGTCGGATTGGCAGGTTCTGCTATTCTCTTAGCCTGTGGCTCGGGCTCTTTAATAACAACCTTTGGCTCCGGTGCCCGTCCACCTTTCTCTTTTTCTGCTAGCTTTACCAACCTTTTTCTGGTTTGCACTTGAGGTTCGGGCTGGGTTTCCGGTTCAGTGATAGCAGATTTCTGCACTTCAGTTTGCACTGACTGTGTGGGAGGCTTGGGAATACTGAGGATGGAAGTGGGAACTGACTCCTGTTGTATTGTAGGTTCTTGTTGGGCTTCAGTATAGACCCGAGGAGGGGAGGCAGCGTGTACTGATTGATTAGAACATCTGTCTCATCTTCGCTGCCTTCCCTACCTTCACTGTCCTCCTCATCCAAATTTATTCCCAAGTTCTTTTCTGCATCCTTCATAAATTTGTTCACAAATATGGGCTTGGTTATGAGTCTGAGCCGTTTTTCCCATCTTTTCTTGATGTAATTACAAAATTCAACCCTGTGGTCTCTTTTATAGAATAGTGCTTTGTTGATGTTGATGATGTTGCAGTAATTGAGCCCGAAGGCCTCCATCTCCATAAGAAAGCGTACAAATTCCAGCTTGTTCTCTTCAATCATTGATCCCACCAGCTTCCTGGCCTCCGGTTGTACAAAGGACATATCATCAGGAAATTCGACCCTCATGTACTCCTCAGCCTCAGCCTGCGTCAGAAGTCGAGTCTGCAATTGGTTCTTTCCTAACACCCTCCAGCTTGTGTTTCTGATGAACTCCGTGACCTGATCCCTCATAACATGGATCTGATAGATTCCCTTTGGTCTCTATTCTGCCAGATGGGTTGGCTTGTACACATCCTCCAGAAAGATAGTATCAAAGTAGTCTTCCTCCGGTAGCACAAGATCCTTATCCAGTATTGTTTCAGTGATATCTTTCTTCCCCGTGCCCTAGAGTGTCATCAACGCATGCCATTGCTGCCTGAATTCCTTGGCTATATCCATCATTGTTTTGATCAGTGGTGGCTGATTCTCCTCTTTTGAAGCAATAGCCCTTTTGATGGCATGGTCCAAGTTGTGACTCATTTCTCTGTGCCTCCTCCTAGCCTGCTGTGTGAGCCATCTTTGCTCCTCTATTCCTTTGTTTTCGAGCAAGCTAGGATTGTACAAAAACGGTAGGGCCTTGTGCACCATGAAGATTCCTCGATGCACCATCTGACTTAGATTCGGTGCTTTTTCAGTGAACTGCTTTTTAACCCTTTCATCAATCCGGTTGGGCACTATGACGATTTCGAATTCCATACATGCACCATCTGTTTTTCCAACCGTGCCATATATTCATGAAATCGTCTTATAATCCTCTCTGAGTGCACATAATCCGGAAACTTCATATCAACCCGGGACTCTTCCATTTGTCGCTTGCAGAACATCATTAGGCAAAAATAGAAATCCCTCGCAAACCCGACCTCCTTGAAGTTTCTTTCCTCGGGCTTGATGTGCTTGTCCTATCCTTTTTGCAGTGTGAAACTCACCTCGGTTTTTTCGATGATTTTCACACCAAACTTCGATTCAAGAGCTTTCCTATAATCGTTCGCCTTTATCCGGTACTGCGAGCCATCTAATATCCCTTGATCTTGTGTACAGCTGGGCAGACCAGCCCGTGATTCCACAACTAGTTTTTCCCTGAAAAAATTCGAAGTATTAATTCCAGTTTTTATGATTTTCATAAAAATTATTCAAAGTGAAAACCAACATCCTCACATCTAGAGCTTATTAAATTTCCAACTTGAATTTTATTATAAATCAACGGTAAATTTTTCTTTTTACACATTTTTGAAAGTTTATTAAAATCATGAGTTATTTACAAGAGATAGGGGTCATTGGGCCCCAAAATATTTTTGAATGGACTATAGAGTCCAAATAATAAAATAAAATGGTCATTGGACCAAAAATCTTTTTAATGGGCCATTGGGCCCAAAAAATTTTGATTTTCTCTATTTTAAACAATCCCGAGATGATTGTTGAGAAGTGCAATGGAATGGAACGCGAATCGAGGAATGTGAAAATGGAGACGTGGTGGCTCGGGCCTGCTAGATTGGAACTGCTTGGAATGAAGTGGACAGTGCAAACTATTCACACAAACAAACAAAAACTATTTTTAATTTTTAAAGGAGTTCACTTATTTTTTATTTAATAAAAGGTGGGAGTTAGTGGTCCCATTTTTTGATTTTTCAAAGTAATAGCAGTCCACATGAGGAAAAAGATTGCTATTTTATTATACTAGATTTATGCTCCATTGAGAGCAAAACAAGTAGTCAACTTATAAACAAAAATCCTACCAACTATTTGTCCTTTTATAAAATGCCTTTTTGAAAAGTGGTATGCAGCAACCTGTTTGTTTCCACAGACTTACCATAACAATACAAATACCAACTTTTTCAGTTTTCAACACACCAAGACAGACATACCAGCAAGGGCACACATACAGAGTCATTAAATGCCTCACATCATTCACAGTGGCATGCAACATACTATCTATGCACATACAGCTTGCTTAAACACCCAAAGATCAAAGACCTAACAACAAAATCATGCTTTCTAAACATACTGTATGCACATCGCAGCTTAACACAGAATCATAAATCAGAGCAAGCTTAATACAGAGCAATCCCCACCCATTGAACAATAACAAAGTGATATTCAAAAAATACCCCTGAGTTCATTGTTTCAACAGATTTGTAGGTGTTTTAGAGTTTAAAAAGATTCAACAACCAGTGCAAAATCTAACACTCAATAACAACCACTGAAATCAGTCTAAAATGCAACAACCCTAAATTTTAGAGAGACAGGGGATAACTCACGAACCCTAAGAGCTCAAAAGCTTCAACAATGGCGGTGCTCTCCAGTTTCTAAACCCTAACAGAGCCCTATGTTTTCTTAATCTCTCGGTTCAGAAATAAAAAACAAAGCAACCTGCGAAGAACACACCACCAACACCCCCATTTCTACTACACTCTCACATCATACGAATCACCGAACGGAGTGCCCCGGTTCACAAAACACTAAGAAAACAGGAACAACAAAAGAAAAGTCAACAAGAATACAAGAACGGCTTACTCACAGATTTCCGAGCTCAGAACTGTAAAATCCCCTCAAATTCGCGAGGACAGGGGTGCGCAAGAATCGAGTGGGGGTTCAGCTTACCATGGTCTCTCGGCCTTCGAAGATGAAGACGTCGCCATTTGCGTGATTTGGAGAAATTTTGGCAGAGTCTCCCCTTTGCTTTTGGTGTGGAAAGTGTTGCGAATGAACTGTGCGTTAGTTCGTGAGAAAGGGTTTCGGAAGTGAGAGTTCGAAAATGTTAAGTGTGGGAAGAAGTGGGGAAGAAGAAGAGCCTGAGATATTTATAAGGGAAAAAAAAGGGGTTTACGACGCTACGCTTGGCCTACGACGCTGAACTAGCGTCGTAGGGTGTGTTGTGCGTCGTAATTGAGACAAGGGGGAAGGGTACGATGCTATCCATTGGTACGATGCTGAACTAGGTCGGAGTCGTATTTAAGGACTCCGTCGTAAAGCGGCGATGATGCAAAGGGGGAAAAAGTGTACTACGACGTTATCCTTTGGCACGACGCTGACCTAGGTCAGCGTCGTACTTAGGGATAGCGTCGTAGTGGGATTTAAAGGGGTGGAAGTTATACTACGATGCTAGTCTCGACTACGACGTTAACATAGGTTAACGTCGTAGTTGAGGATAGCGTCGTAGCTGAGGGCGGGATTCAGCTAACACTCCTAATTTTGAAATTTTTCAAAATTTAAGGCGGACTGGGCCCGAGAAGGTTAAATTGGGCCTCAGTTGGATTATTTATTTTGGACTTGGAGAATTTTAGTCCAACACATTTTTCTGTTATATTATGCTGAAATAATTATTATTCCACTTGCATAAAATGGGTTGGATCGATTCCACTTATTGTAGAAATTATTCCGGATTTTAAATTGCTCTCCTCTAGAAAAAAAAAAGGGAAAAAAAACAAATAAAAAGCAAAGCAGGAAAAATAAATAAATAAAAAGATAGAAAAAAAAAAGAAAAAAAATTGAATTGAAAGAAGAAAAAGGAAGCTGTGTAAGAGGGAGTGCCTTAGTTTCTTTATTGATGTTTGATTTCCTACTTAGAAGGTTCCCTATTCTCCAAAGTGCTGGCCATCCTAATTCAGACCATCGCCTGCTCCCGTTATCTCCCTCCTAGTCATTTTCTTTTTGTTGCATCTGGAATTGATCTATATGCAGGGGAGACGAGATGCTAAAGCAAATGTTTGGGATTGTCACATTGACTCACCACTGGATGATCTATAGAAGTCTGGGGAGCGTAAAGAAAGGTTAACGAACTTGGCTTCATGGGAAGGAGGTTCATGTTCGCTGGGTTGATTACCGCCATCGAGAATGTTTTCTGGGAAGGCCGCTGCTACCTCTCTTTGTCGTTGTAACCTAAAGAACGATTGTGCTATCACTATACGCGGGGGTCCGGAGATGTGGCTAAATCTGTGATATACAGTAGTTATTGTTTTGCTTCTGCTACGGATATGTGGCAGTTTTGCTTGGGTTTATCTCCTCCAAACTGATAACTGGTCGGTTGCTACTTGATTTGGGTGTTACTTTGGTTCTCCCACTGCCACCGAGTGAAGAGCTGGGGACGATTTATATGACCAATGGAGAACGATAGAGTGGAATCCAGAAGCTGAAGAATGGAAAAGCTATTCCTCCGTAGTTTTTCTGTTGTTCAAAATGCTAGTTGCTCAATTCTTGTTGTTGCCCGATCGGGTGTTTACCATTTGATTAGCCAAATGAGGCTTCTTAGTAATTGGAAACTAATGGAATGTATTCTCCTTGGACCTAGCAATAAAATTTTTTCCCTCAAAAAAAAAAAAATCCGAGAATATTTTCTTTAATTCGTGGAATTAATCCAACTGGGAACCTGATTTTCCGTGCTATTTTTCTGCTCCTTCTTTTTGGTAGTTCTGGAATTTCTGCAAGACCGATAAATTAAACCTATTAGATTTTCTCCAAATATCAACATCCTCACATTTAGAGTCTTAGTACTCTAAATGTTTAATTGATTTTGGATACTTTCTGATTTGAAATAAAGCAATATATATATATATATATATATATATACATAAAATGAAAATTTTATAATTTTAATGCTGTTTTTATTGAGTATAAGTCGGGTCTGCCACTGCTTGGCTCTCTTTTTCCGGATCGAACTGTCCAAAGTATTCTTTTAGTCTATGTCCATTCACCACCAAGTCACCCTTATCAGTTCAGATCCTGACTGCGCCGCTTTTAAATACTTCCAGCACTTCATATGGCCCTTCCCATCTCGATTTCAGGTTTCCGGGGAACAGCTTCAACCTAGAATTGAACAGTAAAACATTTTGGCCAGTATAGAAATGTTTGGATTTTATCCGGTGATCGTGCAACTTCTGGGTCCGCTCTTTATAAATCCGAGAGCTTTCATAAGCCTGCGCTCGTATTTCCACAATTTCATTGAGGTCCAACTTGTGCTTGTCCTGAGCAACTTTCGGATCGAAATTAAGCGTTTTAACGACCCAGTAAGCTTTATGCTCTAACTCTACGGGCAAATGACAAGCTTTTCCAAAAATAAGCCTGTATGGAGACATCCCAATGGGAGTCTTATATGCTGTGCGATATGCCCATAGAGCGTGATTGAGCTTACGTGCCCAATCCTTACGGGTTCTCCCGACAGTGGCTTCGAGAATATGCTTGATCTCGCGATTGGATACCTCGAATTGACCACTTGTCTGGGGATGATAAGGCGTGCCTATCTTATGGAGGATTCCAGTTTTAAGCATGAGGTTCTCGAAGGATTTATTAACAAAATGTGTTCCTCCATCAGATATTATTACCCTAGGTATGCCAAATCGATTGAAAATGTTGTTCTTGAGGAACTTTATGACTTGGCTACCATCATTGGTTGGAAATGCGACAGCCTGGACCTATTTGGACACGTAATCGACAGCTACCAAGATATACTGGTTTCCACCAGATGGTGGAAACGGTCCCATGAAGTCAATGCCCCAAACATCGAAAATCTCAAGAGTAAGAATTCCTTTCTTAGGCATTTCATCCCTCTTGGAAATGTTTCCTAATCTTTGGCATCTGTCGCAAGCTTTCACAAATGTCCTGCAATCCTCATAGATGTGAGGCCAATAAAATCCACACTCAAGGACTTTGTGAGCCGTTCGAGTGGGACCGTGGTGACCTCCGTACTCTGATTCATGGCATTTTTTGACAATTTGATAGGCTTCATTCTAGGCTACACATCCCTGATTATCGAATCCGCGCAGTGCTTAAAGAGATAAGGTTCTTCCCAGAAGTAATTTAATACATCTCGGTTGAACTTATTCTTAAGATGATGGCTTGGAAATGGTGGGATTATTCCGCATGCCAAGAAGTTAGCAATGTCGGAAAACTATGGACAAGCTTGATCGTGCAAGTGCAACGCGAATAACTGCTCGTCCAGAAACTCTTCATTGACGGCTTTTTCATTTTTATCATTTTCTAATCGAGATAAGTGGTCAGCAGCACCATTATCTCGACCTCGCCTATCTTTTATTATGATGTCAAACTCCTGCAGCACCTGATTAAACGAGGCTTTGCCTCTTGCTTGCTGAACAAATATCTAAGTGCACTGTGGTCAGTGTATACTATAGTCTTTGTACCAATAAGATATTGTCTGAACTTGTCAAACGCAAAGACTACAGCATACATCTCTTTTTCTGTAGTGGTGTAGTTTATTTGGGCTTCATTCAAGGCGTGACTTGCATAATGAATTACGCAGTGTCTCCCATCCTTATGTTGCCCTAAAACTGCACCCACTGCAAGACCACTTGCATCACACATCAGTTCGAATGGCAGTGACCAATCGGGTGGTTGCACAATTGGAGCGGAAGCTAACACGTTTTGAGCGTGTCAAAGGCTTGGACACACGCTTCATTTATTACGAAAGAATTTTCTTTACAAAGAAGGTTAGTGAGCGGCTTGGCAATTTTCGAGAAATCTTTAATGAATCTCCGGTAAAAATCGTCATGCCCTAAGAAGCTCCTAACCAATTTTATTGAATTAGGGAGAGGGAGATTGGAAATGATGGAGACCTTGGCCGGATCGACCTCAATGCCTGCACGTGAGATGCGGTGACCTAACACTATGCCCTCAGTGTCCATAAACTGTCACTTTTCCCAGTTTAAAACCAAGTTAGTGTCCTCACATCTCTTTAAAATCTTAGCAAGATTGGTCAAACATTCTTCAAACGTATCTCCATATACAGAGAATTCATCCATGAAGACCTCAATGCATTTTTCGATAAATTCAGAAAATATAGACATCATGTATCTTTGAATAGTTGCTGGTGGATTGCATAATCCAAAAGGCATGCGCCTGTAGGCAAAAGTGCCATAAGGGCATGTAAAAGTGTTTTTTCGTGATCCTTACTGGTGATCACTATTTGATTATAACCTGAATATCCGTCCAAAAAACAATAAAACTCCCTTCCCGCCAACCGTTCCAACATTTGATCGATGAAAGGTAAAGGAAAATGGTCCTTGCGAGTGGTTTCGTTCAGCTTCCGGTAGTCTATGCAGACCCTCCAACCGATGACCGGCCTTGTCACAATTTCCTCTCCTTGTTCGTTCTTGGTAATGCACATCCCACCCCGCTTTGGAACAACCCGTACGGGACTAACCCATTTGCTGTCAGAAATCGGGTATATGATACCAGCATCTAACAGCTTGATCACTTCTTTTCTTACCACTTCTTGCATGGGTGGGTTCAATCTTCGTTGGGGCTGGCGTGAAGGCTTGAAATTCTCCTCCATTAAAATCCTGTGCATACAAACAGAAGGGCTTATTTCTTTGATATCAGAAATGGTCCAACCGATTGCACGCACATGTTTTTTAAGCACTCCCACCAGAGCATTTTCTTGATCTTGTGTCAGCTTAGCTGACACAATTACCAGTAGCATTTTAGGTTCAGCGAGAAACGCATACTTAAGATGATCCGGTAGAGTTTTTAGCTCAAGCTCTGGTGGGCATCCACTGAAGGAAGTAATTTGCGAGAATTAGATGGGGGAAATTCAGATTTACCTTTCGGATCCTGCATCAGTACAGGATCCGCCTCCTCTTGGTTGGCGTCTTCATGGACTTCGGCGCCGTCAAACTCCTCCAAATCCCCAGTTTCGGGATCGGCGAAGTGAACGGCGCTGCAACCTTCGTGCTCCGCGCCTGCAGGCTTCAGTACCTGCTTTGAAATTCCATCCATCATCATTACATCATTGTATCCAGAGTCAAGCTCTCCCTCACTCCTAACTATTATATCATCAAATGAAAAACAAGAACTGTCATTTGGATATTTCTGTAATTGCGCCATGTCGAAGACGACCTCATCTCCATCCACGCGGAGCGTCACCTTCCCAAATTTGGCATCGATTAAGGCTCCGCCCGTGGCCAAAAATGGCCTTCCCAAAATGAGAGGCATGTCGGAGTCCTCCTCGATGTCCAAAATGATGAAGTCCACTAGAAATGGAGTACTGCCAGCTTTGATTATTACATCCTTCAGGATCCCGATTGGCTTTGTGATCGACATGTCTGCAGGCTGGAGCCTCATTTTGATCGGCTCCACAACTCCAAGCTTGAGATGCTTAACCATGGCTAATGGCATGACATTGATGTTGGATCCAAGATCACACAGTCCTTTTCCAGCACTGACTTGGCCAATCCGAATCGGCAATGTATAGCAGCCATGATCTTCTTTCTTTTCAGGCAGCTTCTTTTGAATGATTGCACTGCAAGTGTTGTTGAGTACCACCAATTCTTCTTGCTCAACCTTTCTTTTTCCTAAAATCATTTCTTTTAAGAACTTAGCATAGGTTGGCATTTCAGCGATCATTTCAATCAAAGGAATGGTAATCTCAACTTCTTGCAGTCTTTTAAAAAACTTTTCAAACTTCAGATCTTGTTGTTTATTTTTCAGCCTTGCTGGGTATGGAACTCTTGCCATTTAGTTTCTATTATCAAAATATTTTTGTGGTGAAGGGTCAGAAATCGTACCTTCACCTTTACCATTTTTAGCCATTTCAGGTGCAGCTTCAGTCTGCAAGTCGGCTGTCTCTTTTTCAGCATCATTTTCATTCTCCTCAATATCGCTTCCCAGTTCCTTTTCTTTTTCCAGTTTCTCCTTGCCTTTCGGACCCTCCAAAACTTTACCAGATTTCAGAATGATGGCTTTTGTAATACCCGAGAATTTTGCAGCATAAAATAAACAAATAAATAAAATAAATAAATAAAACATAATACATAGATAAGGAAATGAGAAATGGAATTTCATTTAAGAAGGAATTAAATTTTCAATACCCGTAAAGCCAAAGATAATTTAATCAAATAAATTGTACAAAGGAACCCGACACTAATGGACTCGAGAATTCGAGGCCAATATTAAATCTAGACCCGAGTAAAATTTTAGATAGGAAATCGGAGTCCGGAAATAGCCCGGAAATCGGAATCCGAGAACATAGAGTGATAGAAGTCCGAAAGAGAGGAGGAAATGCCCGACGGATCGCACGACCCGCCCGGACCGAAGTCCAGGCAGAGACCGTGCGGTGTTTGCTCAAACGGCACGCCAAGTCCACGCCATGTGGCAGTAACAACCCATGCGAGATTTTCTCGCCCGAATCCGGATTTTTCGACTTCGGATGCTTTCCATTCGGCTCAAGACACTTAGGGGCAGACTTTGGACGTCCCCTAGGTCTTGAACATCTATAAATAACCATCTTAATCAATCTCGAACACTTTGAAAACCCTACAAAAAATCTCTACACATCAAACCCTAATCCCGGAGTCTTCGGAGGCACGAAACCAAGAGAAGGGACTGCCTTGGACAAAAATCGGAAGGCTTCTATCATCGTGAGCGAAGAACCCGACGAATCAAGGAGATAAATGGTGGACTGGAAGCTACGCCTCCAAATCGACGAGCCGGAACGACCATAAATCTGTAAGTTAATGCTTACATTGTTTGGGAGAATTAAAATACGTTTAATCTAAAGAACTAAAACAAGAACTTAAAATCTGTCCCAACTAAAATTCCTACGGCGCAACATTTTTGCACGATTTTTCCGTACCCATAAATCTGTTCAAACGAGAAAACTTAAAATACGAAAAACGTTCCTAAGACATAGACCTATCTTCTCTAAAAATTTCATAATTTTTCATTGTGTTTTGGTATATGAAAATGACCGCAAAAAAAAACCTGCCTTCGACTTAGATCTTGAAACGGTGATAGATTCTTAGCCCGAACTTGAGGTTGATTTTTACCTTAGATATAGACCGATTTAGGACTGGTATTAAACATAAGAACTGTAGATCTATACGTTTAGAACACCTCCATAAATTTTTGGAATTTTTCGTTGAGGTTTGATATCGGAAATCGACTCCAAACCGAACTGTTCTAAATTTAGATCTTGAAATCTTGACAGAACTTTAGTCCGAACTTGTAGGCATTTTTGACAATAGATATAGGATGAATTAGATCTTTTGTTGAACATGAAACTTGTAGATATATGTCTTAAGCATCTCCCTATAAATTTACATCAAGTTTGGAGTTGGTTTGCTATGGTAGATCGTAAAATCTTGAAACTGTTGTTGGAAATTTCGGGCAGATTTGTAACCTGATAGAAATCTACATTTTTGACTTATTTTCTTAACCCGAATCGAAAAAGTTAAAACACAAAACTTGTTCGTCTCTGTGTTTTCGAGTCATTGGTCAAATTTCAGAATGTTCCAACTTAAAACCGATTTTTAATTAACTTTGGAGTAAACAGTGGTTTATCGAAGTCAAATCTTGAAAATCTTGTTGAAAAGGATTTTAAATGATATCGGAGCGAATAGCGTCCTGAAATAGTATATTTTGAGAAACTTACTAAATTTGGGAAATTGGCCTTTAAGGTTTAAACGAGTGGAAACTCTTTGAAATAAAATACATAAACAAGTGTTTTCGACATCCCGTTATGACTAGTTTGAGCTTTCTACGTAGAGGGTGAGTGTCCCATCGGGTGCCCCTTTAGGTTTTTACTTCGTGCCTAAACGGACGAGAGTAAGCTATGTAGGGACTGCAATGCGACCGAGGCTTAACTTGAAATACTATGTAGGGGTTGCAATGCAACCGAGGCTTAACTTGAAATATTATGTAGGGGTGGCACTGCAGTCGAGGCTTCACTTGAAATACTATGTAGGGATTGCACTGCAATCGAGGCTGAACTTGAAATACTGTGTAGGGATTGTGAAGCAATCGAGGCTGAACTTGAAATACCAACGAAATCTTGATACTCGACTATGGATTAACGGGAAGATTAAAAGACTTGAATACTTTCCTTCGCTTGTTTAAATTTTGCTTTAAAATTATGCTATGCAATTATTTACCTTGCAAGCTATACTGTGATTTTATAGTATCCGTGTCTTTCAAGTTACGCAATTAAATTATTATTAGATAAATGAATTGAATTATGGGGTGTTATGCACATGTTTTCTTTAAATCTAATTAATGGCTTTGAAACTCCATAATCACGTATGTGTTAACTTACTCAGCAAGTTTTTGCTGATCAAACCATGTTTTTCCCTTTTTCTATAGAGTATGAAGAATATGCATCATCATATGCATGCATGGGATATTTTCTTTTATTATTCTATTCTTAGTTATGATTGGCATGAAGGGGCCTGTTTAACCCGTATTTTGGCCGTGTTGGCCCAATTTTAGATTCCGCTGCATTATACATATGCAATTATTACTTTCTGCTGCAACTTTGGTACATTATTTTTAAATTATATTACAACGGGCTGTTTGAATGTTTTAAATTCTGAAAAACCATAGCCTTGCATCTCTTTAGCAAGCTCGGAGAAACCGTGTCTTGCTAGGGAGGTGTGGCGGTGACATCCTGACCTGGGTGACCAAAAACCGGGGTGTTACAGAGTGGTATCAGAGCCCGACTTATTTTTAATTTAGTATTATTATTTTTAAACTATTAGACTATTATTATTTTTAAACTATTATTTTTAAACCATGATTATTTTTAAATTATTATTATAGAAGCCCAAATTATTATCTTTATTTTTAAAATTTCCTACCCCAAAATTATTTTGAGCCCAAATTATAATTATTCTTGACCCAATATAGGGGTCCAAGGATTTTAACTATTATTTTAGATTTTTAAGGCATTCATTCCATGCAAATGAATTTTTACTCTTAAAACCCATGGATATTAGAAAAATATATATATAGTGCATGAATTATTTTGGGGGGAAAATCATCATCTGCATATGCATACCACATTTTTTTTTCTATACCTTAGAGAACCTAGAAGCGATGTGTTCTAACTTAGACCTTTTGCTTGCACTAGACCTGGGTGACCAAAAACCTTGTTTGGGTTCCCAAACAACAAATCCAAAAATTCGAAATTCGAATTTTTAATCCAGAAATACATCTAACACTCAGCCATTCATATGATTTCACAATTCCCCGTCTAAACAATCTAGCAAAACCCTTGGAATCTAATCTATACGCTGTAACAGAATGGCACCAAGGAGACAACCGAAAAACCAACCTGCCCCGCAGACCACTAACGAGATACCACAGAACCCCACGGAGCCAGCACAAACTGTGGGAGCTCAGACCCAAGGTGCGCAGGACGCCCCCGCACCGAACAATGTGGGCGACCGTCTCCGCACGATAGGAGAAGCTCTGGTCATCTTAGGGAACGCACTAGTTGACCAGGGGCAAGACACAAGTAATAGCAACCACAAAGATGTTGATAGTCGGGAGGTAACCGTCTTCGTAGAAGCCCGAATAGACCGCCTCGAGGCAGCAAGAGGAGAAACAACAGGATAGTCTTCAACCATAGTGATTACGTGTTGCCATGTCCAAGATGTACCAAACCGCATTACGCAAGAGGATGCCCTCAGCCTGGAGCGTGCTTCCGATGTGGTCGGCAAGGTCACCGACTGCCTGACTGCCGGACGCGGATAGAAGACATTACTAAGAGAGAGGACGTGACTATTAAATCTGACCCGCCACAGAACCCGGAGAGTCGAAATAGCATCCGTAGTCCAGTCATATCACGTTGCCCACAATGCAACCAAGCCCATCTGGTGCGCGGATGCCCAACGCGCGGAACTTGTTATAGATGTGGTGGGGAAGACCACATGATCAGAGAATGCAATGTTCGTGAGGAGGTGATTGAGCAGAGGTTAGATTTGGTGAACCCTCAACAAGGAAATCAAGGAAGCACTGCAAGACAACTGAATGACGCCGATCAAGCTGACTTGCCAGCTCAACAAGAAGTGATCAAAGGTGACGATACCCGAACCCTCTCGAGAATAACGTATAGACAGTTGTGGGGACATAACTGAAGTCCTAAGGAGGGAGAGGATGTGATACCCCATAATAAAGTAGATGCATTTATTTTTGAGTTTGGCTCGACATTATGTATCCCGAATAAATATATAAACAAATTCAAGTTGTTTTGAACTACGTTATGGCTTGATCCCTTCACAGGGTACGTAGGCAGCTTAGAAGTTTAATTCTAAGTTTAGTCACAAAATAATAAAATAAACAAAAGGATTCGTTCTTAACACGAGAAAAGCCGGAACACAACTTCGAGGACGAAGTTGATTCTTAAGGAGGGTAGACTGTAATACCCGAGAATTTTGCAGCATAAAATAAATAAATAAATAAACTAAATAAATAAAACATAATACATAGATAAGGAAATGAGAAATGGAATTTAATTTAAGAAGGAATTAAATTTCCAATACCCGTAAAGCCAAAGATAATTTAATCCAGTAAATTGTACAAGGGAACCCGACACTAATGGACTCGAGAATTCGAGGCCAATATTAAATCTAGACCCGAGTAAAATTTTAGATAGGAAATCGGAGTCCGGAAATAGCCCGGAAATCGGAATCCGGGAACATAGAGTAATAGAAGTCCGAAAGAGAGGAGGAAATGCCCGACGGATCGCACGACCTGCCCAGACCGAAGTCCAGGCGGAGACCACACGGTGTTTGCTCAAACGGCGCAACATGTGGCAGTAACAACCCATGCGAGATTTTCTCGCCCGAATCTGGATTTTTCGACTTCGGTTGCTTTCCTTTCGGCTCAAGACACTTAGGGGCAGACTTTGGACGTCCCCTAGGTCTTGCACATCAATAAATAACCATCTTAATCAATCCCGAATACTTTGAAAACCCTACGAAAAATCTCTACACATCAAACCCTATTCCCGGAGACGTCGGAGGCACGAAACCAAGAGAAGGGACTGCGTTGGACGAAAATCGGAAGGCTTCTATCATCGTGAGCGAAGAACCCGACGAATCATGGAGATAAACGGTGGACTGGAAGCCACGCCTCTGAATCGACGAGCCGGAACGACCATAAATCTATAAGTTAATGCTCACATGGTTTGGGAGAATTAAAATACGTTTAATCTAATGAACTAAAAAAAGAACTTAAAATCTGTCCCAACTAAAATTTCTACGGCGCAGCATTTTTGCATGATTTTTCCGAACCCTTAAATCTGTTCAAACGAGAAAACTTAAAACATGAAAAACGTTCCTAAGACATAGATCTATCTTCTGTAAAAATTTCATAATTTTGTATTGTGTTTTTGTATCCAAAAACGACCGCAAATGAATCTGCCTTCGACTTAGATCTTGAAATGGTGATAGATTCTTAGCCCGAACTTGAGGTTGATTTTTACCTTAGATCTAGACCGATTTAGGACTGGTGTTAAACATAAGAATTGTAGATCTATACGTTTAGAACACCTCCGTAAATGTTTGGAATTTTTCGTTGAGGTTTGATATCGGAAATCGACTCCAAACTGAACTGTTCTAAATTTAGATCTTGAAATCTTGACAGAACTTTAGTCCGAACTTGTAGGCGCTTTTGACAATAAATATAGGATGAATTAGATCTTTTGTTGAACATGAAACTTGTAGATATATGTCTTAAGCATCTCTCTATAAATTTGCATCAAGATTGGAGTTGGTTTGCTATGGTAGGTCGTGAAATCTTGAAACTGCTGTTGGAAATTTCGGACAGATTTGTAACCTGATAGAAATCTACGTTTTTGACTTATTTCCTTAACCCAGATCGAAAAAGTTAAAACACGAAACTTGTTTGTCTCTGTGTTTTCGAGTCACTGGTCAAATTTCAGAAGTTATGACTTAAAACCGATTTTTAAATTAATTTTGGTGTAAACAATGGTTTATCAAAGTCAAATCTTGAAAATCTTGTTGAAAAGGATTTTAAATGATATCGGAGCGAATAGCATCCTGAAATAGTATATTTTGAGAAGCTTACTAAATTTGGGAAATTGGCCTTTAAGGTTTAAATGAGTGGAAACTCCTTGAAATAAAATACATAAACAAGTGTTTTTGAAATCCCGTTATGACTAGTTTGAGCTTTCTACGTAGAGGGTGAGTGTCCCGTCGGGTGCGCCTCTAGGTTTTTACTTCGTGCCTAAATGGACGAGAGTAAGCTATGTAGGGACTGCAATGCGACCGAGGCTTAACTTGAAATACTATGTAGGGGTTGCAATGCAACCGAGGCTTAACTTGAAATATTATATAGGGGTAGCACTGCAGTCGAGGCTTAACTTGAAATACTATGTAGAGATTGCACTACAATCGAGGCTGAACTTGAAATATTGTGTAGGGATTGCGAAGCAATCGAGGCTGAACTTGAAATACCAACGAAATCTTGATACTCGACTATGGATTAACGGGAAGATTAAAAGACTTGAATACTTTCCTTCGCTTGTTTAAATTTTGCTTTAAAACTATGCTATGCAATTGTTTACCTTGCAAGCTATACTGTGATTTTATAGTATCCCTGTCTTTCAAGTTACGCAATTAAATTATTATTAGACAAATGAATTAAATTATGGGGTGTTATGCACATGTTTTCTTTAAATCTAATTAATGGCTTTGAAACCCCATAATCTTGTATGTGTTAACTTAATCAGCAAGTTTTTTGCTGACCAAACCATGTTTTTCCCTTTTTCTACAGAGTATGAAGAATATGCATCATCATATGCATGCATGGGATATTTTCATTTATTATTCTATTCTTAGTTATGATTGGCATGAAGGGGCCTGTTTAACCCGTATTTTGGCCGTGTTGGCCCAATTTTAGATTCCGCTGCATTATACATATGTAATTATTACTTTCCACTGCAACTTTGGTACATTATTTTTAAATTATATTACAACGGGCTGTTTGAATGTTTTAAATTCTGAAAAACCATAGCCTTGCATCTCTTTAGCAAGCTCGGAGAAACCGTGTCTTGCTAGGGAGGTGTGGCGGTGACATCCCGACCTGGGTGACCAAAAACCAGGGTGTTACAGCTTTACACTGAGGGTTTTTCTCAGCAGTGCTGGGCAGTGCTCCTTGGTCCCTTTTATGCATTTCCTTTGCCATTTGTGTAACCTGAGTCTCCACGTTCCGTATGGAGGCCTGCAACTGATTATTGATTTCTTTCTGATTGGTAATGAAATCAGTCATGAGGGTCTCCAGTCTGGAAGGTGGTTTCTGCTGGTTTTGGTTCCAATTCTGGTTCTGGTTCTGGTTGGGATTGGGATTGAACTGCTGCTGGCCCTGAAAATTCTAGTTCTGGTTTTGGAAATTCTGGTTCTGGTTAGGTCTTTGCTTTATTTGGGGCTGGAAGTTGGGATTCTGAAAATTTTGAGGCTTGGGATGGAACTGTTGGTTTTGTTGGAAATTTTGTGGCTGATTCAACTGGGTGGGCTGGGTTAACATGTGTGCATTCAGAGCGTTGTTGTTTGAGTAGGACAGGTTAGGGTGACGGTTAGGAAACCCTCCAGCGTAGTTGAAGTTCTCAGTTGTGACCTGTTGGCAGGCATCGGTGTGATGTGGTCCTTGACAAAGGCCACAAGTTGCATCTGATGTCTGTACTTGCGTGGAACTGCCTGCTTCTTGGTTCAATGCCAGCACTGCCACCTGGTCCTTCAGCTTTTCAAGTTTTGTCTTCCCTGGAGTACCTACAACACACAGACCACGGGGAGGGGTTGTTTCTGCATTATCATCATTTAAAATTGTTATATTTACAGACATTGTTTCAATTTTAGCCCATGCTTGATCCATGGGCATATGCAGCAAATGTTGTCCTCCGGCGGCGTCAACCATGTGCTTCCATGCTGGCGTCAGCCCGCTGTAAAACTTTCTCAGTTGTTCCCATGGCTGGAATCCGTGTTGTGGGCATTTCCTCAAAAATTCATGAATCTCTCCTCCGCATCATACAGGGATTCATCTGGTTTCATCTTGAACTCAGCAATTTTTGATCTCCCTTCATCAACCTTCCACTCCGGAAAATACTTTACCAAGAAATTTCGAACTATGTCCTCCCACGTACTTCTCTGATTGACTGGCAACGATTTGTACCATGTTTTTGCGTCGCTTGTAAGTGAGAAAGGAAACAACATCATTCGGATTGTGTTCGGAGCAACTCCTTGATTCTTTATGGTGTTGCATAGCTCTAAGAACGTTGCCAAGTGATCATGCGGATCTTCGTGGTTGGCCCCAGCAAATTGACTATTATGTACTAGATTAATTAATGTTGGCTTGAGTTCGAAATTCATTGCCATGATAGGTGCCCTGCCTGGAATGTTTAGGTAGGGTTCTATAATGGGTTGCATGTAATCCGCTGCGGCTGGTTGTTGATTGTTGTCTAGTCCTCCTTGATAATGAGGTTGCTGGTTGTAATTCTGATAGTAATTACGGGGATCATTGGGATCATTTTGATTGGGAGGAAACTTGTTTTGGTTAAACTGGAGGTTTTGATACTGAGGGTTCTGAAAATTGGGGTTATTTGGAAGGTTTTTATTGTTTTGGTTTTTTGGAGGGACCTCGAAGTGTTGATGGCCGAGGTTTGGTACATTCCCACCTCCCTGAATGACTTGAGGAGGGGGATCGTCCAAATTCTCGTCATTAACATCTTCATGGTCCTCCTGGATATTTTGGAGTGGGGGAATGCCTGGGTTATCTGCCATGTCGGAAATATCACTACTAGTGCTTGGAGAAAAATACTTTTGGGTTTGGATTTCAAACGAAGGCCAAAAAGTTGGATTTTTCTAAGTGCCTCGATCATATGCTCGATTTTTTGAATATGGCATGATCTCGAATTGGTCCCAATCGCAAGTTCTAGTGTCCTTCAATTACAATGATTTTCACACAACAAAGAAATAATGAGTAAAAGTGACTCATGGCTCAAATCTCACAAGGAATGGTTGATTCATGTCATACAATATTCTTAAATTTAATCTAAGATTAATCCGAACCCTCTATCCAATCAAAAATTTCAACATGAAGATTTATTACCCAACAAGATGATTATATATCATTAAATTTTTATAGCTCAAAACCTCAAGACTTCATTTCATGCATGTCTTTAATTATATTATCCCAATTTAATAGTTTGAAAATTCAATCATAAGCCTAAATTCAACATGTGAATTTAGGTGACAAATTTATGCATGCTTTGTGCTGGTTATTTAATTTAAAGCAGCAAAAGAGGTACTGTCAACAAGCGGAGCATGTTGCAGTTTTGTTTTTGGCCTGACAGTTACTTATTCATCTTGGACTGTCAGACATCTTTTCTCAAAATGTTTGGACCTCAAAAATGAAGTTCCATTTGTGGAAAGCAGTATGAAACTTTTGACAATTTCCCACTATATGAGTATTTATAGGTTGTCACGTTTTTATATACTCATGTAGTAAACTGTGGCCCGAAAGCGCACGGTGTCAAAAATTGCAGTAATTTATAGGAAAGACCGGATCGTTCACTGGAGGATGTGCGATAGAAGCAGGTCCCACACCATTTTACTAGATTTTCCACTCGTATTGCTCTAATCAGATTGAGATTTTGAAACTATCAACTACTTGACTGAATTTAATTTAGACTATGAAAGCAAATAAATTTATCCTACAAAGCACATTAAAATCTGTTCTAGAAAGCAGATAGATCTTTGCTAAGAAGCAATTAAACTTAGGTCTAGAAAGCAGATAAAATTATCCTAAGGAAGCAGTAAAAAAATATTCTAAGAAAGCTATAAATTTATGCTAAGCTAACTATGAAGCTGATAAATGATGACAGAAGGGACAGGGAGAAAAGAATAAAAATTGGACAAGATTTAGATAACGCATAGTTAAACTTCCATTTTTATACGCAAATCTTTGTTTGTGATAATCCTGTCAGATAGCTAGTTCTCATGCTCTCAGTACTATGTTCCCTTTAACAGAGAGGTACTTACAGTAGAGTTTACACGTTCTTAAGACCGCAAATTCTAGGATACCACAGATTCGTAACTGCCTCGGCCAGGGTATGTTATATCATCTGTGGTGGACAAGCAACACCTGACAGATCATTAGTTGAAAAGCCAAGTGCCATGGATCATAGGATACATTCTTGAGACAAGAAAAATAAGAAGAAATAAGGAGGAGAAGAAGAGATGGATAAGGAAGCTACCAACTCAAGATTTTAACAATGGAAGGCAAACAAGCCCCTATGTCTTGTCCTCACAACCTCATTAACATCAATTGTTGGTTGATAATCAACATGGTAAGCTTCAGCACCAATGTTGATATAAAGTGTCCAAATGAACTTAGTTCATATGGAGAAAGATGACCCCTTGGAAAGCTTGCAAAAATGCTAAGTCTTATAATTCAACAAAAGGTGCCATTACAAGTGAAGGGGGAGGCCTATTTATACTTGCCAAAGCCCCTACGTACATGATCATGAAAAATAAAATACAAAGAAAGTGGAAAATAACTAGGCAATTCAAAATGTGGCAATTCGGTCTATAAGCCAAAAAGACCGAATCGGTATGGAAAGGTTGGAGGGGAAAAAGGAGGAAAAGAAAGAAAAGAAAAGGAGGTCCAATTCGGTCTATGGCAATTCGGTCTAGACCGAATTGCCAAGACATAGACCGAATTGGCGACAAAGGGGAAAAGATCGAACTGGAGTTCGAACTCGCAGTTCGAACTCGCAGTTCGAACTCCACTAGTTCGAATTCCAACAATTCGAACACTCCACTAGTTCGAATTCCAATAATTCGAACTCCACCTAGTTCGAACTCCAACAATTCGAACTGGAGTTCGAACTCGCAGTTCGAACTCCACTAGTTCGAATTCCAACAATTCGAACTTGCTTGAGTCCTAAAATTATTCTAAGGGTTCAGGATATCTAATACCCTACACTATTACAAAATATCAAAATATGGTATTCTTCATCCGATCTCTCTTCTGGGTTTAGGGATTTTCCCGGACATCTGCTTGCTCGAGCTGTAAGAGCAAAGTTGCTTCGGATCGGATTGTGGATATTTTCTTCAGCTCCTTGTCGAAGTGATCTGTGAAAAATTCAGCAACACGGGTTGTGAACTTCTTTGTTTGCTTCCTTGAACAGGGTCCATCTGGAAATGGTATTATTGTTGCTACAGTTCCGGCTTCCACACCATTCCCTCCCCATTGAGGAGGTTGAGCGATCAACCGACAAGCATCGTACTCGTCCTGTTCTTCTCTCTCGTACAGCACAAGATCTGCAACATTAAAAGACGGATTAATGTTTCCATATTCTTTGGGTAGTTCCAGTTTATATGCGTTATCATTAATCCGTTCCAAAATTTTAAATGGTCCATCTCCTCGGGGAGATAGTTTGTTGCGCCTCTTGTTTGGGAATCGTTCTTTTCTGAGATGAAGCCACACCCAATCGCCTGGTTTCAGTACCAGTCTTTTTCTTCCCCTGTCATGTTATCGTGCATATGTTTCTGCCGACTTCTGCAGGCTCTCCTTGACGTTCTTGTGCATCTCCTTGATAGCTTGAGCCCTGTTTCTGCCATTTATATTTAAATGCTCATTGCAAGGCAATGGCAGAAGGTCAATTGGGGATAGGGGGTTAAAACCGTATACACACTCAAACGGAGAAATATGAGTTGCACTATGGATGTGCCTATTATATGCAAACTCAATATATGGTAGGCACTCATCCCAACTCTTCGAATTTGAAGAGGTAATAATACGAAGCAAATTACCTAACACCCGATTAACAGCTTCAGTTTGCCCATCTGTTTGCGGGTGAAATGCCGTTGAGAATAGCAGCTTCGTTCCAATCTCGCTCCATAGGGACTTCCAGAAATAACTGATGAATTTTACATCTCTGTCAGAAACAATTGATTTCGGAATCCCGTGCAATCTCACTATCTCCTTAAAGAACAGCTTCGCAATATGCAGTGCATCGCTGGTTTTTGTGCAAGGTAGGAAATGTGCCATTTTAGAAAACCTGTCTACCACGACAAATATCGAATCTTTTCCTCGAGCTGTTCGGGGTAGACCTAGCACAAAATCCATTGAAATATCCAACCACGGTCCTGCTGGAACTGGTAAGGCTTGATAAAGTCCATGCGGCTTGACCGTGGATTTCGCCATTAAGCAGACGATGCACTTGGAAATAAAATCTTCGACTTGTTTTCTCAGTCCGGGCCAATAGAATTTCTCGGCTAAGATTTCAGCTGTGGCGTTCTTGCCGAAGTGTCCCATCAATTGTCCATTGTGAGCTTCTTGCATAAGCAATTCTCTGATAGAACCCCGTGGAATGCACAGCTGATTTTCCCGGTAGAGAAAACCATCCAGTCTGGAGAACTCCTTAAACCAGTGTACCTCAGTCTGTCGATACACTTCCTCAAAATCAAGATCAATAGCATACAAAGTTTTTATATGCTCAAATCCCAACAAATGTGTCGTTGCCAAGGCAGCCAATGTTGCTCTGCGTGACTGGGCGTCTGTGACCACGTTGTCCTTCCCCTTTTTGTATCTGATTACATAGGGAAATCCTTCGATAAATTGGCTCCAGTGTGCGTGTCGCTTACTCAACTGTCCTTGTCCACGAATGTGCTTCAGGGTTTCATGGTCCGTGTTGATAACGAACTCTCCACCCCTTAGGTAATGCTGCCAAACTCTTAATGCCCTTACCACAGCAAACAATTCCTTATCGTAAGTGGAATAATTCAATGATGCTCCAGAAAATTTCTCACTGTGATAAGCGATCGGACGACCTTCTTGAATCAACACAGCTCCCATTCCCGTTCCGGATGCATCGCATTCGATTTCAAACGGGAGATTGAAATTCGGTAAGGCTAATACCGGAGCATGTGTCAATTTCTCCTTCAAATCAGCGAACGCCTTCTGTTCCGTTGGCCCCCACTTAAAAGGCAGATCCTTTTTAAGTAGAGTTGTGAGGGGCGCGGCTATAACACTGAACTGCGGAACAAATCTTCTAAAAAATCCGCAGTGTCCTAAGAACTGACGAACCTCATGAACTGATTTCAATGGTGGCCAATCAGAAATGGCCCTCACTTTCTGCTCATCTACTTTCAGTCCTCCCTGTCCAACAATGAAGCCCAGAAAATTCAGCTCCGTTGCGTGGAACGTATATTTTTCCAGATTAGCATACAGCTTCACTTCCCGCAACCTGTTGATCACCTGTTGAACATGAGATACGTGATCAGGCTCGTTTGCACTATAAATTAAAATATCATCAAAATAAACGACAACAAATTTATTTATAAAACTGTGCAATGTCTCATTCATGAGACGCATAAATGTTGACGGTGCATTGGTGAGACCAAATGGCATAACCAGCCATTCGTAAAGTCCGAATTTGGTCTTAAAAGCCGTTTTCCATTCATCTCCGGGTTTCATTCGGATTTGATGGTAACCGCTTCGAAGATCAATCTTTGAGAAAATGTTCGCATAACCAAGCTCATCAAGCATGTCATCAAGGCGTTGGATGGGGTGCCGGTACTTCACAGTAATTGCATTAACGGCTCTGCAGTCGACGCACATGCGCCATGTACCGTCTTTCTTCGGCACTAGAAGTACTGGTACCGCACACGGAGACAGACTCTCGCATACCCATCCTTTGTCAAGCAGTTTCTGCACTTGAGATTGGATTTCCTTCGTCTCTTCCGGTGTCATTCGGTATGCTGGTCGATTCGGAATAGAAGCACCCGGTACTAAGTCAATCTGATGTTCGATACCACGAAGGGGTGGTAGTCCGGCCGGTACTTCTTCGGGAAATACATCTTTCTTCCGTTCCAGCATCCTAGAAAATTCATCAGGAATTTCTGGTGGAGTATGAAAAGTTCTATAAACAAATTCAACAGGTTTATAATAAGCCAAGAAACAGTGACCTGTTGGATTATCACACTGTACGGCTTGATCGAATTCAGTCTTTGTTAGCAAAAGGCACGGATCTGAGACTTTGTCATGAATCTCTAATCTAGAGATTTTTGCTTTGCCCTTTTGCTTAGCCTTGTGATCGGTTTCTTCTTTGCGCATGTTTTCACGGAGTCTCTCTTGATCAATTTTTACAGTTTTGATCGGGAGAGGCTTAACAGTGTACAATTTATTACAAAATTTGAAAAATAAGGAATTGTCTTTGCCCTTGTATGTGACGTCGTTATCATACAACCAGGGTCTTCCTAACAGAATATGACAAGCCGTCATCGGCACAACGTCACACCAAACGTTTTCACAGTATGAGCCGATCTTGATTGGCACTTTGGCGCGTTGGCTCACTTTCAAAGTTCCATTGTCATTCATCCAGTGCAGTTGGTACGGCTTCGGATGATCTTTCGTAGGTAGCCCTAACATGCGAATAGTATATGTACTAACAACGTTAGTGCAACTACCGTTATCAACAATTACAGAAGCCAGATTACCATTTAAATCGCAATGACAATGAAATAAATTTTCTCGTTGTTCGTCTGGAGGTGGTTGCTCAACTTTTTCAGCATTCAGGGCTCGCATTGCCACGAAAGTAGTTAAAACCCGTTCCTCTGTTTCTTCGACTACTTCGTGGTCACCACTGACTTCTTCAATTTTAATTGGAGCAATTTCCTCTTGCTCTTCCTCGGCTGATCCTTCCTCTTCATCAGACTCGATGATTTTCAGATGACCGCTCTCCAACACTGCAACTCTTTTTGTGAAAGGGCATTCATTTGCATAATGTCCTTTTCTCTGACACTTAAAACACATGACATCTTTGATGTCTCTTTTCGGTCGCGCTGGCTGGGTATTCTGTACAGGTGGCTTGTAGATTTTAAACTCCTTTGCCAGTTCGAATCCCTTCGGTTGGGTCGGCTTGGGATTATCCTCAATGCGGGGCCACGATTTACCTGTCCATGCCTTTCCAGGCCAAGGTTTGCTTGGTTCGGATGAACTGCTACCGAAAGTGATTCTCGGGGCCCTCCGATGTTGTGCTTCGATCTTGGCTGCAAGATGTATTAAATCCTCAGTATGCTCGTAGCCTCGAAGATCCACTTCATCTCGGATATCTTTCCTCAGCCCTTCCATAAATCTGGCATTGGTGATCTCTTCATCTTCTCTAACTCCACAACGAGTCATCAATTTTTCCATTTCCTGGTAATACTCGTTGACAGTCTTTCCTCCTTGAGTTAGAGTAGTCATCTTATGGTACAAGATTTTCCTGTAGTAGGAGGCACAAATCTCTGCTGCATCAGTCTGACTAAATCATCCCATGTCTCGGTTGGCCTGAAACCTCGTTCTCTGATTTCCTTCGCGGTTTTCTGCCACCAAGCTAAGGCGTAGTCCTTGAATTGAGTCACTGCAATCCGTACCTTCTTTTTCTCAGAATAATTATGGCAGTCAAAGATCAACTCAATGGAATCCTTCCATTCAATGAACTCTGCTGGATCAGGTGTTCCTTTGAACACGGGAAGATCAAATTTAATTCCCTTAATTTCTTGCTACTCGTCCTGATTATTCTAATATCTACGGCCTCTTGGTGCCCCAGGTCCCCGAGGTGATGCTGCAGGAGGGGGTGGATGAGCATTTCGTCCGGCATTTGCTCGGGGTCCCCTTGGCAGGTGGTATTGTTCCTCAAGTTCCTGATCTGCTTCGGCCATGTCTTCATCATCAGGATTAATCTCGCTTTGCTCCGTGTCTGGAGTGTTGTGTGGAGCATTCGGGTTTGGGATCTCAGTGTCTCCCGCGAGATGCCTTTGCATCGTTCGGTTGATGTGTTGCTCCACAGCATTTCCCTGTATCTGAAGTCTTTCCTCAAGATCTTTGTGCAGGCCTTCTATCTGACTATCTACTCTGCTATTGATGTCTTCAATCATCTTATCAATTCCTGGTTCAATGATTGAAGGAAGTTGATAATGTCAGAGCTCGATGTTCCAGATGCTCCCGCCATCGTATCAGTTTGATGATCTACACAAAACAAGACAATGTATATATATATAAAACGTTAGTAGCACTTATACAACAGTAAAATTTCTCCCGGAACGCACTCTCCGTCTTTGACCTCCTGTCCTGATGCTTCCGTAAAGCTATCAACCACACTTGAAATTGAAGTGGAAAACAAGACTGTTGTTTGCACGCTACTAAGACTCAACAGAAATAAAAATAAAAATAAAGATGATATAATTACAGATGTTAATACACTGAAAATATGTGATCACAATGTAAGGATTCTATGTTACTGCGTTTAATCACTGTTGCACTGCAAATTCCAAATCCTCACAAAGGGTTAAAAATATTGAGTGGAGTTTAAAAATTCTGAAAAGAGTCCTTACTGCACTCGACTCCCAAATGATCACACTAGGCTCCCAATATATCTGTGTATCAACAACTCAATGCACCAATATAATGTGATTTAAATTTTCCCGGAGGAATTTCAACAGTTCGGTTTCACTTGTTGAGTGAGGAACTTTAAGAGCAGAACATTGCCTGATTAAAGATTCAACTCAGTGTTCGTACCAAAGGTAGAGGAACCAAGTGCCAACTAGGTGTATCCAACTTAGGAAAAATTTTGATCACACAATAAGCAAGAGGTGCGGTTAGGGACACTTAGAAAAATTTTGGAACAAAATTGGGGGTTAGTTCGGTCTAGAGTGTAGGGATTCGGTTTATAGACCGAATTGGAGAGGAATAGACCGAACTTGGAGTTGTAGACCGAATTAGTGAATGTAGACCGAATTGATTCTTCCCACACTTGGATAATTTTTCACTTCTTGTTCCAATGATGCTCTTTTGCTTGTTATGGTGCGGTTTAATGGGGTCTCTTTCAATGTAATAGACCGAATTGAGTAGAATGATCTGCACCCAATTTGCTAGCCACAATTGTTGACTTTTCTTCACTCTTATCCTTAAGCAAATGATGGATTTCTCTTCTCAAGGGCTATGCATGGCTAGCATGTCATTTCTTGCCTCCTTTCAACCACCCAAATGTCTTCAAATTCTTGGGTCAATAATTCAAGCAAGATCAAGGATGAAGATCACAAGAACAATATGAAGATCAAGGTGGTGGTGATGAACAAGATGAACACTCAATTTTTGATTTTGGAATTTTTGATGCAATCTAGCAATTAAGAACATAAACACATAATCAACCTACACCAATAAACACATATTACAGTCCATAACATGCAAAAGATAAGATCAAAAACCAAAAATTGGTGGAAAATTCGAAATTGAGCAAGAACAACACCAATTCTTGATTAAATCATAACTTTGGCATACGAAATCCAAATTTGATGAATCATATATGAAAATTCATCTACTCGACGAGAGGATTCCAAATATGTGCCCAGATTTTCAAGACTCCAAATATTGAGTTTGGAAATGGCCAAAACAGATTCTGTCCGAAATTTGGGTTTTCAAGTTTTTGATGTTTTTAGGGTTTTTTGGTTCTAAAAACTCAAGAAAGATCCTATCTTAGGCTCTGATACCAAAAATTCTAAAACTACTGCCACGGATCATAGGATACATTCTTGAGACAAGAAAAATAAGAAGAAATAAGGAGGAGAAGAAGAGATGGATAAGGAAGCTACCAACTCAAGATTTTAACAATGGAAGGCAAACAAGCCCCTATGTCTTGTCCTCACAACCTCATTAACATCAATTGTTGGTTGATAATCAACATGGTAAGCTTCAGCACCAATGTTGATATAAAGTGTCCAAATGAACTTAGTTCATATGGAGAAAGATGACCCCTTGGAAAGCTTGCAAAAATGCTAAGTCTTATAATTCAACAAAAGGTGCCATTACAAGTGAAGGGGGAGGCCTATTTATACTTGCCAAAGCCCCTACGTACATGATCATGAAAAATAAAATACAAAGAAAGTGGAAAATAACTAGGCAATTCGAAATGTGGCAATTCGGTCTATAAGCCAAAAAGACCGAATTGGTATGGAAAGGTTGGAGGGGAAAAAGGAGGAAAAGAAAGAAAAGAAAAGGAGGTCCAATTCGGTCTATGGCAATTCGGTCTAGACCGAATTTCCAAGACATAGACCGAATTGGCAACAAAGGGGAAAAGATCTAACTGGAGTTCGAACTCGCAGTTCGAACTCCACTAGTTCGAATTCCAACAATTCGAACACTCCACTAGTTCGAATTCCAACAATTCGAACTCCACCTAGTTCGAACTCCAACAATTCGAACTGGAGTTCGAACTCATAGTTCGAACTCGCAGTTCGAACTTCACTAGTTCGAATTCCAACAATTCGAACTTGCTTGAGTCCTAAAATTATTCTAAGGGTTCAGGATATCTAATACCCTACACTATTACAAAATATCAAAATATGGTATTCTTCATCCGATCTCTCTTCTGGGTTTAGGGATTTTCCCGGACATCTGCTTGCTCGAGCTGTAAGAGCAAAGTTGCTTCGGATCGGATTGTGGATATTTTCTTCAGCTCCTTGTCGAAGTGATCTTTGAAAAATTCAGCAACACGGGTTGTGAACTTCTTTGTTTGCTTCCTTGAACAGGGTCCATCTGGAAATGGTATGATTGTTGCTACAGTTCCGGCTTCCACGCCACCAAGTACTGCTATCATTCCCCCATGTCACACCCAAAGATTCTAATTGAGCCAGAACTATCCCATAACCCTCAAACCTAGAAGCAGTTTCGCTACTCTCAACACATCCGAGTGACCTCTAAAGAAAGCATTTAAAAGAAAGCGGTAAAGAAAGCATTTAAAATCCTATCACTCGAAGGTTTTAAAAGTGTTACCCTGGTAGTATAAGAAGAGCCCCCAGTCATGATGACCGGACGTGGATCAAGAATTCCCGGCTTTCGGTGAACCGCTCGCAGTGTTCAGTTCCTTCCGGGTGGTTATGAGATACAAACTAATGGAACGAACTAATGAAACGAACTAATAGATTAGTTCGTTCCGGATGCACTCACTCAGGACTAAAAAATAGGCTTTGGCAGAAGAGGATAGCAGTTGAAAGGAACTCAACCCTACCTTAGAAAATAACCAAGGCCTATGTGTTGTTCCTCTAGAATTATCTATTACACTGTATTTGAATCCAAGTGGACCCCATCTCGGTGTAATATTTAATACTAGATTTCCAATGCACAGCAGTTTTGAAAAATAATAGGTTTTGAAAACCATTCCCTAAACAGGTACTAGACTCTCAATAAGAACACAGACCCTTTCAGTCTAGAAGAGACCTAATCACTGAGTCTGCTTCTAATTTCCAAAAATCAACCCTTGACAGAATGTCAACTAAACATAATTGAGGAATTTATCCCTTACTTGGATCCGGATTTTATAAATGAATTTTTGTTGGAAATTTAATATGTAATATCTTTTTAAATCTAGACTTGTAATGTCCAAGGGAAGGATCCTAAAATAATATAGACCACAATAATTACATAATAATATCATGCATAAAGATATATGGAAGTGTACAATAAATTTAACCAAAAATATAATGGCGGGTTTAGACAGAATGCGAGACACAGAGATGAAGTGGCCGTGAGTCCAAAAGTGGTGGCAGAATAATCAGGTGGATTGCAAACATCTACTATCCAGTTTCCCAATTACTCGGATGGAATGAATTTAGACAGCAGAAACCCTATAATGGCAGTGTCGCTACCAGTTGGGCCTCTATTGTATGTGAATTCAAATAAAAACCTACATGTTTCTTTTCTGCAATAATCATCAGCTAATATTGACAGATATTAACTAATTCATATTACAAATCAGAATTTGGGTTTGGAAATTAAGATAAAGAAAGAGAAACTGTATCCGGATAGGAGTCAGCTGAGCAGCTATTATAATCCCGGATGGACAAACCGCCAAGGCTTCCACCGACCACTATCAAGACCATGCAAAATAATAACTAGTAAGTGATATTCAGACTACGAGCTAGTTTATCCGTGAGGGAATACCCGCCAACATTAGTCCGATATATTCTTTACTAGCTGTTTCACACAACACGGAAAAGACAAAATAAAATAAAATAAAAGAACAAAATTGCCTTGCATGAGGGACATTGGTTTCTCATGCAAGGATATGGACTTAATCCATAATTAATGACTTAAATAATCCTTCATACCATAATTAATTACAGTACGGATTATCTGCTTAAGACATCAAGGTTTTGTTTATAGAAGAATATTTTAGTGAGAATTGAACAAATGTCCTTTAATCATGGTAATTATCGATCTTAATCATTGCTAATCATGATCTTTAATTATTGACTTAAGGGTTCAATTAATTAATGAGGAGAAATGGAGAATTGGAAAATTTGGCAAAAACTGCCAATTACGACGCTAGATGGATTTTACGACGCTATCCTAGGATAGCGTCGTGAGACTGGCGTCATCATGGATGGTAAAAGAGGTGAAAATCTTGATTTTAAGGGGTTCATGTACGACGCTACATTTAACTACGACGTGAAACATGGTTTACGTCGTAGGGTTTGACGTAGTGCATGGAAGTTTAGAAATTGAGGGACTACGACGCTAAGCAAGCACCACGACGTTAACCGAGGTTAGCGTCGTAGGGTTTAGCGTCGTAATAGGGAAAAGATGCTTTTTGAAAAAGGGAGAGTACTACGATGCTAGGCATTAAATTACGACGCTATCCTAGGATAACGTCGTGAGGATAACGTCGTAGCATAAATTGTTAGCAGCGTTTGTAAAATGGGGGAGTACGACGTCAAACATTAAATTAAGACGCTGTCCTAGGATAGCGTCATAGGTGGTTTTTCGTGAAAATTGAAGTGTGTTGGGGTCCTACGACCTTAGACTAAAAATTACGACGTGATCCTAGGATCACTTCGTGAGTCTAACGTCGTAGGGCAAATTTTCCTTAAGTCTGAGATAGCTACGACGTAAAACATCCCTTACGACGCCAACCTAGGTCAGCGTCGTAGGGCGGTTAGCGTCGTAGCCACCCCAGAACATAAGTTGTTGTTCGGGTAATGCAATCTATGCGATTGCAAACCCCTTTTTCAGATTTATGGTTCATAAATGCATAAAAATAACAAAAACAGGATAAGAACAGTAAGCTAAAATGCATGAAAGTAAGAAAAACAAGCTAAACTAAACAAATGTGAACCACCAACCCAAATGAGGGTTTTCAACCACAAAAATCATGCATAAAAGCCCAAAATGAAGGAAAATACACAAAACCCACATGCAAACAGAAAATAAGATGACCAAATGGTCATTAAACCAAAAATAAAGCATAAAAAATCCATGGACCCATGTCCCTTTCATGATTTTGGGACTCTTTTTGATGTTTACTTCCCATTTTATAAGAAATGGTTTGATAATACCCATTATTTGGGTATTTCAAACCTTAGTATGAGTTTAACAAAATTGGAAAAAGTGAAACAGTGGCTACCTAAGCTTATAACAGAAAAAGAACAACTAATCTAAGCTAAACAAGGAATATTAAACTAACTAGTATGCAAGAAAATAAATAATACACAAAAATAAACCTAACTAAACTAACTACCTACACACCTCTCAAGAACACCAAGTTGTCTCCAAGTTTGAGAATGTTGTGAAGTGACTGGTCATTGGAGTCAACTTGTCTTTATATAGATGGGAAACCCTAGGCCCATGGGCCCTCAGGCCTTGAATTTGAATTCTGGGGCTTCCTTACCACGTCAAACTGATTACGAAGCCAAGCATCATTACGACGTGGAACATGTCTTGCGTCGTAGGCTTCCATCTCGAAGGCACTTCTTATCTCTAAATGAACAGCCTACGACGCTATCCTTCATTACGTTGCCAGACTCGAGTACGACGCTATCCTTGCTTAGCATCGTACCTCTCTTCCTTCAGAATTCTGCCTTGATCTCTTCCTACGACGCTAGCCCAGCCTACAACGTGAAACATGGTTAGCGTCGTAAGTACCTGAAAAATTCAGTTTTTGTGGTTTTTTCATTTCATTTCCCATCTTTTTATTTCCTTTTTCTTTTCTTTTCTTTTTCTCATGTTTTTGGATTTTTCTAACATAAATGTGTAAGAAAATTACATATTTATGCATTTTTCACACCAGCTTATTATTTTTACAGATATGCATAAATTAGTCCAATTCAACTGCTTTCTTATTTAATATAAGACCAGAATGCGATCAAATGCCCGTTTCAGACACGGAAATGGATTGAAAATAATGGACATTTCTGGCCATTATCACATTAAATTACATCATTTACAGGAGATTTCTTATGCAGTTAGAGTGAACAGTAACAAAAAATAGAAATTCTCAAGTAAGATGTATACACTGAAGCTCATGATGAAAATTGATGGAGACTCGATCTTTCTTTTTCTCCGGCTGAGTGGAAGGTCCGGCATCGTCCTTTGGGGAAGTATCAGAACTCTGAGCTGGAGGCGGCTTTGGGATTTGGGAAATCAAGGCTTTCATCAGTTCATCTTGTTGTTTCATTGCCATCTTCATCACCTGCCTATGCCTTTCCTCACTCTCCAATCTTTGTTGGTTCTGTCTCTTCACCATTCCTAATAACGTTATCCAGAATTCGTCTTCCCTCTTCCTTTTCTCTTCCTCTTTTTCCTCTTTCCACTTCTTCTCTTCTTGTCTTTCCTTCCAATCATCTTCTCTCCCGAGGATGATTACATCCGCCAATTGCTTTACACTTTCGGTCATGGTTTTGCTCATGCCACTCATAATTTCTAGCACATGTGAATCGGCGGGATGCTGGGAAACATTCTGGCTCAAATGAGGGAGTCGAGATGGCTGAGCCCTTTGTTGAGTCAGAGCAGGAGTAGAGATTGGGGTTCGAGCTTCTTCCTGTTGTTCAGTTTGAAGCTCTTCTACCTGTACCATTGAAGGTCCCGCCTCAGTACGGGCCTTCTTCTTTCCTCTTGGAGCACGCGGTAGCCTTGGAGCTTGCCTCTGAACAGATGGTTGACCTCCGGATATAAATCAGGATTGCAGATCAGAATAATCAGGAATGTAAGGCAGGGAATAAATAATCTTTTTTTGGAGACCCAAGTTTGGAACACGAAAGGGGGGATCTATTACTACAGGGGTATAGGCAGCGAACTCATCCAGGTTGACACCTTGATCAACACAAATTCTTCTGATTAAGTTCGGATAACATAGCGCATGTTTGTGTTCGATTCTGGTTGTCATCACTTCATACACGTGCCTTCCTATGTTCAATTTGACTCCATGCCAAAGCTTTGCAAACCCCATCAGAATGTTACCGGAAGTGGATTGGGGATGGAGCTTGGTCGGATTTTCGCCATGTCAAATTCATAGGTTGGCTGAAAATGTAAGTGCAGTTGGGTGGGAAAAATGTATTTTTGGCAATTTGCTCCTTTGTTAGGTTGTTGGCAGTGACATTGTAGATCGCAGCCTTCTTTATTTTCGCTCTTCTGCTCAATATTTCTTTTACAGGGAATTCATCTCTAATATCCGGGGGTCCCGAGGAATCTATTCAAATATTCTGGAGAAATGTCAATGGTGTGTCCTCGGACCCAGGTTGTCCTCCTTCCTGCATCGATATTACAAAAGAATTCCTTTGTTAGTTCCAAGAATCCTACCTCTGCTCGATGTAACAAAATTCTCCCCAGTTCTGCTGTGCATTCCAATATTCAATGGTGGGGTGTGTGAGAACTTCAGGGCTGAAACCTTTGCCAGGCACAACGGCCTCTTGCAACATAGCATAATTTTCCGCCCCTTCAATTTTTCCATTAAATTTTCTGTCAAAATCGGCATTAGTAAGCTCCTGTTTTTCGCGCCCTGCTTTGATACCCATCCGGTTCCTTACTTCGTTTCAGCCCAAAAATTGACTGGCTGGATGGATCCCACCGGTTCTTGATATGCATTGGATTCCCAGTCAGTCTCCTCATCAGCTTTTTCTTGTATTTGCTCGTTCATGGGCTCGTTTCTGAGCTCGGGTTCCCTCCTGCTAGGTTCCGCCTCATCCTGTTCATGTTCATTATCTACAATTTTGAGTTCAGAAGTTACAGGCAATGGAAAAGTGGTTACAAGGAAATATGGGTCATCAACACTAGTTGATACCTCCTCCTCATCCCTTTCTCTTCTTTCCGCAGCTTCTCTCAAGGCTTGTTTGGCTGAGCGTCCAAAAAATGATGCCATTGCCATGTGTTCCGCTTCATTATCTCTTCTTTCTTGGGTCATCATCCCTTTCCTGTCTTTCAGTCTGTCTTCTTTCAGCACTCTGCTCATCATCACCCTTTTCTTTCCTCATTTCTGACAGTATAATTGGGCCAGCTCTTTCCTGTTCACTTGTTTCTGTTTCATCATCCTCTTCGAGCAGAATTCTTCTTCTTTCTCTGGTCCCAGATGGACCTTCCGGAGTTATGATCGCACTGGAAGTCCCAACTAGCGGATCAATGATTTGAGCAACTTGAGTCTGGTATTTGATAGTTGCAGGCTCAGCTCCCTTATCGATCTCAGTCTCAATTTGCTCGTTCAATCTTTTTCTTATGCCCTCCTGGATTCTTTCTTCTGTATGTTCAGTGGGCCCAGTCCGTCCAGTTGGTTCCTTTTTTACCTTAAATCCTAATCCTTCAACTTCACTTGTAATTTTCAGCTCAAAATCTTCCTCAATTTCCTAATCTTTTTCTTCGGATTTTCCAGCCTCCAATTCTGCTTGCAGTTTTTTAGCAGTCTCTTCATCCTTGGTCTTCTGGATGTTCATCAATATTTGCTCATCTTCCAAAGTCTTTTTCTTTTCTGCCACTTTCTTCTCTTCTTCCATTCGTTCTCTTTCATCAGACAAACTTTCCCCCCTTCTCCTGGCTTTTTCCATTTCCCGAGCCTGTAATTCCATGGCAGCTGCCCGGTCCTCTTCTTCTTGCATTGCCCTGGCTCTTTCTGCATCTGCTTCAATCTGAGCCACATATTTTTCAGCGTCTTTTTGGGTGGCACTTCAGTCGCCTTTTCTTTGCCTCTATCTTTCCATACTGGGGCTGCTTTTGGCTGTGGCTCTGGCTTGATTGGGCTGCGGCGGATGCTTGAGGTGGAGGGGGGTAGAGATATATTCATCAATTACTGCATCCGAATCATCCTCTGGGTTATCTTCTTTGTCCTTTTGTAATCCAAATTCTCTTTGAGCATTCTTGAGGTAGTCCTTCACAAAACCTTCAGTGGTGATGTGGACCAGTTTCTCATTCCAGCTCTGCTGGATTGTCTTGCAAAATCTGCCCCGGATTCCATGATTATAATGAAGGATTTTTCCTTTGCCACCTTCATTCCCATATTTGAGGGCCTCCCTGTCCATCTCCATTATGAGTTCGAGATAAGAAATTCGATCTTTCTCCATCAAGCCCCCTAACAAATCTTTCTCCAGATCTTCTAGGTACGACATATCTTGGGCGAGGTCGTATTTTAGGTATGCTCCTGCTTCTGTGTTGGACATCAATTGAAATTGCCTTTCCCCTTATTTCAGGACTGTCCACTTCCCCTTTTGGATGTCATGAAAGAGTTGTTGCCTTAAGACGGCTATGTGTTTGGGGAATTCAGATCCCCCTGCCGTTCCAGTCCCTCCAAAGTGCTTATTAAGAAATATAGATTCGAATTCATCTTGTTCCGGCATCACAACTCCCTTATCTAGCACATATTTTGTGATGTCCTGTTTTCCTTTCCTCCACACATATGTTAGGTCGTACCACTCCTGCCTCGCCTCATTTGTGTATTTGATGAAGGTTTTCAAGAGGGAGGTGTCCCTTGTTTGCTCAAATTTCTCAGTTGTCTTGACTCTATCATACAGATTGCAACTTAATTCTTTGTGCCTTTGCCGGGCTTGCTCAATGATCCAACTTTGTTCTTCCGGCCCTTTCCTCTCGAATAAGTATGGGTTGAAGGCAAAGGGGAAGGCTTCATGCATCATAAAAACTCTTCGTCCAAAAATTCTGCTTACGTCCAGCGGTTCTTCCACGAACTGCAGTCTGACTTATTTGTCGATCGGCTGATCTGGGATAATAATGTCAAAATCTGCTAGGGCCTTGTCCCTTGTTCCCCACTCCAGATGACGACTCCAGATAGCCTTGTGTTATTGAAATTTCAGCGGTATTCGTTCGTGATGAATCGTGGGGTGGTCTTGGTATCCTCCAGTGCATGGTCCATCATTCTCTCCCGAAATTTCTTTATAAAGTGGAAGAAATCCCTCTCTATTGACATATCAATGGTCGATCTTTCTTCCGAGGCAATATTTACATCCAATCCTTTTTCAAGCTCCAGTTTCGCCTCAGTTTGGTGATCCAGAGGCACATTATACTCTTTCTTTATCGTTTCCCTCATTTGCATGATCTGTATTCTGTCAGCGGAAGCCTCTATTGTTCCTTGATATAAAGTGTAGTCAGGCATTAGAATGCCTGATTTGACTACTTTATCATTCCTGAAAAATATAGAAAGTATTAAATCCAATCATGCTTACTTTATATAATAAAAAGGTTCAAGTTAAAAATCAACATTCTAACATTTTGAGCTAAGCTCGAAATGTGATTTAATTGATTAATCTTTGATTTTTATTAAAAGACAAATAACTTATTTACAAGTTAAGACTTATTCAACATTAAAATTTATTAAAAAATTAGGTCATTGGACCCAAAATATTTTTGAATGGACTATTGAGTCCATAAATAGAATAAGATGGTCATTGGACCAAAAAGAGTTTTTGTGTGGGTTATTGGGCCCAAAATTTAATTTTTTTTATTTATTAAACAATCTCGGAACGATTGTAGAATGCGAAATTGAGTGCGATGGAATGGAATGGAGCGTGTGGATCGAGGAAATGGAAATGGATGAAGATGGACTGAGATGCGGTGGATCGAAACTGCTCAACCTGGACTGCTTGGGATGTTTTGAACAGACAAACCACTCACAAAACACACTTACACTGTTTTTAATGAAAAGTTGACTATTTTTTATTTAATAAAAGTGGGGGTTGAGTGCCCATTTTTCTTTTTTTTTTTTTTTGAATTTTTGAAAAAAGATAGCAGTTATCAAGTGACCAAAATACGACTATTTATTACACACACTTGTTCCATTGGGAACAAAAACAACACTAGTCAACTTTTATTCCCACCAACACTTTTGTCTTTTGTGAAAAACCTTTTGCAGAAAGTGACCTTGCACAGATTTGCCAAAACAAAACAGACACCAACTTTCTCAGTCCCTTAAACAGACATCCCAGCAGAGCATTCAATGAGGCAACAACACAGTGGCATGCATACAACTCAAACTAAGGCCTCATTATAAGGATTGGGATCATCATATGCACAATATGAACAAACATCATGCCTCTAACATCTTCAAACTAAAATTTTTCAAAAGTTATCAGGTAGTCCATAGCTCTAGCATCAGACAGAACCAAATATGACAAAAGAGGCAAGAATACAAGTAAAGAGGAAGACGGCCCTAATGAACCTTAAAACTTATAAGCTTCAACAATGGGGGGTACCCGCCACTGTCAAAACCCTAACTGCCGCACCTATCTATGTTTTCTATCAGCCCTGAGTTCGAAAATCAAACATCCAACACAGATTGAATTCCTTCCAACCATTCGTAGCATATCCCATCAACATTTCTCTCTCGGACAACACTAAAATCAACACAGAAAGCACGAAAACAAACACCCTCGCGAAATTCTTTAATAAACACATAACAGAGATGGAAAGCAACAAAGACATGATCCACACTATCGATTCGCACACAAAAAGAATAGGAACCCTGAAATCGCGAAAACAGGGTCTCCCAAACTTCAAAAAATAGGGGGAAAACACTCACCAATGCTCGACTGTGGAAGAAGAAGACGCCATGAGTGATTTCTCAAAATTTTGACAGAGTTTCGTTTGGGTTTGCTGGAAAATGTACGAAGAACAAGTGATGTTCGTCGTGAGAGGTTTCGAGAGAAAGTGGGGAAAAATGGTTAAGTGTTGAGAGTGAATTGGGGAATAAGAAAATGATGGGTATTTAAAGGGTAAGGACCCGTCGCAAGACTCAGACACACGTCGCAAAGCCTAGGGTTGCGACGTGTGTGAGAGCAGGGAGATGGGAGTCTAGCGACGTGAGACACGTCGCTAGGCTCAATGATCCGTCGCAAGGCCAAGTCTTGCGACGTAGGGGTTTACGACGGGTAAGTGAATGTGGAACCAGAAGGGAAAAGTGAGACACGTCGCAAGACTCATTCTACGTAGCAAGACTAAGTCTTGCGATGTGGAACTGTTGCCTTGCGACGAGTTGAATGCGAAAACTACGTCGCAAGACTCATTCTACGTCGCAAGAGTATGTCTTGCGACGGGAATTGTTCCTTTGCGACGAAGGTACTGGGGTAAAAAGAAGCTACGTCGCAAGTTTGTTCTAACTACAAGACGGGTTACTGTTGAGCGGGACACGGCTTGCGACGTGTTTTTGAAATTTCAAAAATTCACGGACTGGGCCCGAGTGTGCGATTGGGCCTGAGTCCGATTTTATTAATAATTCTGGGCTTATAATAAATTTTGAGCCCATAAGATTTTCTGAATCAGGTTTTATTGGGCTAACATAATTTAAATAATCTACTTACATAAAATAGATTGGATCAGTTCTACTCGTTGCAAAAATTATTCCGGATTTAAATTGCTTTAAATTCCGAGAATATTTTCCTAAAGTTGCAGAATTAATCCAACCGGGAACCTGATTTTCTGCTTTATTTTCCTGCTCTTTCTTTTTGGTGATCCCGGAATTCCTGCAAGACAGATAAATCAGTCCTATTAGATTTTCTCGAAATATCAACATCCTCACATTTAGAGTCTTACTACTCTAAATGTTTAATTGATTTTTGGGTACTTTGCTACTTTTAGGAAATTAGAAATGAAACAAATTGCAGAGTATTATAGTATATATATAAGTAAGCCGGTTCTGCCACTGTCTAGATTTATTTCTCGGATTCTAACTGTCCGAGATATTCCTTCAGCCTTTGCCCGTTCACCACCATGCCACCTTTGCCAGTTCTGATCCTGACTGCTCTGCTCTTAAACACTTCCAGTACTTCATATGGCCCTTCCCATCTGGATTTCAGCTTTCCGGGGAACAACTTCAACCTAGAATTAAAAAGCAATACATTCTGGCCAACATGGAAGTGCTTGGATTTAATCCGGAGATCGTGCAACTTCTGGGTCCGCTCTTTATAAATCCTTGAGCTTTCATAGGCTTACGCTCGTATTTCCTCAATTTCATTGAGGTCCAATTTGCGCTTGCCCTGAGCAACTCTTGGATCAAAATTAAGCGTTTTGATGGCCCAGTAAGCTTTATGCTCTAACTCTACAGGCAAATGACAGGCCTTTCCGAAGACAAGGCTGTATGGAGACATCCCAATCGGAGTCTTGAATGCAGTGCGGTATGCCCATAGAGCATCATTGAGCTTCCTTGCCCAGTCCTTTTAGGTTACCCCAACAGTGGCTTCGAGTATATGTTTGATCTCGTGATTTGATACCTCGACTTGACCACTGGTTTGGGAATGGTAAGGTGTGCCTATGTTATGGAGGATTCCAGTTTTACTCATTAAACATTCAAAGGATTTATTAACAAAGTGAGTTCCTCCATCAGATACTATCACCCTAGGTATGCCAAATCTGCTAAAAATATTGTTCTTGAGGAACTTGATGACTTGGCTACCATCATTCGTTGGTAATACGACCGCCTCGACCCATTTGGACACATAGTCGACAACTACCAAGATATAGAGGTTTCCACCAGATGATGGAAACGTTCCCATGAAGTCAATGCCCCACGCATCGAAAATCTTAGAGTGAGAATTCCATGTTAAGGCATCTCATCCCTCTTGGAAATGTCTCCCAATTGTTGGCATCTATCACAGGCCTTAACAAGCCTTGCAGTCCTCATAGATGAAAGGCCAATAGAATCCACATTCGAGGACTTTATGGGCCGTCCGAGTGGGACCATGGTGACCTCCATATTCTGATTCATGGCACTTCTTGACGATTTGATAAGCCTCAAACACTGTTACACATCGCCTGATTATTGAATCGGCGCAGTGTTTGAAGAGAAATGGTTCTTCCCAGAAGTAGTTTACTACATCTTGGTTAAACCTATTCTTATGACTCTTATGCTTGAATGGTGGGGTTATCCCACATGCCAAAAAGTTAGCAATGTCGGAAAACCAAGGGCATGCTTGATCGTGCAAGTGCAAAGCAAACAGTTGTTTGTCCGGAAAGTTCTCATTAACGGCTTGCTCCTTTTTATCATTTTCTAAATGAGATAAATGGTCAACAGCACCATTGTCTCG